>CM053516.1:4936641-4958266 GCA_028627145.1 Eidolon dupreanum | reverse complement strand
CACAAGCTATAACTAATCTGAACGTTCATGAGAAGTAAATAGGATAAATTAATTCTAGTGTTCCAAGATAAAGAAATGCTATACAGCAATTGAAAAGAAACAAATACTGGCACATGCAAGGGTATAGATGAGTTTCAAAGATATATGAATAACCAAAGGAAGCCACATACAAAAGCATGTGTGATTCAATTTATATGAAATTCAAAAAATAAATAAATATAATCTATGCTGCTAGAATACAGAGAATAGTTAATTCTGGGTGGTGGGTATCAGCTCTGAAACATAAAAAATCTTCTTGTGTCCTAAAAATATTTAATATTCAGTATTTTTACCTGGTAGTCTTTATTCAGATTATATTTATATTAATTTAAACTAATTAAAGAATGTGAATTAATTAAAATGGTTAATTTGTTTTTAATCAATTTAAGTTAATTAGATTGAAATTCATTATATGATCAAATAATTACTAGAAGGGGCATTTCTGTTTACAGTCATAATTAATAACCAAAGTTTTAATTTTTGATAAGTCAGAGATAATCTCCAGATGGATAACTAATAGACATCACTGTAAGTAAAATTATTACTGCAAAGTAGTAGAAAATACATTCTTGAAGTTCTCATCAGGTAGGATTACCAACAAAAATTTTTCTTTGAATTATTTATCTTCCAAAAAAGTTATTTTACATACATTTGTTATAGTTATTGAAATTCATCTTGTCCATAATTAATATTTTCTGAGCTTTCAAACAAGGACATCCTGGTAATTTAAATTTAATTAAATAAATACTATTGAGTCCTCGAGTGTTGTTTAACCGCAGAACACTTGATACCCTTTGAGTTTCTACACTCTGCTGCTCTTGCCTTTCTATCAGTCATAAAATGTTTCTCAGACCCTCCTGCTCATTACTACATGAAATACTTTATGGTAATTAATTATTTCCTTGACGGGCTAGCTCAATGATGCATTACCAATATATTAATTACTGTCATGATGAGGTTTGCAATGAAGGTTGAAGTTATTCTCCAATGAACAAATCAAATCAATTCAGAAATAATTGCTCAATCTAGTCTATTACTCTTTAGATGAGCAATATATATATATATATATATATATATATATATATATATATGCAAGATTACTAAATCTAAGAAATTTTGACAGTATCCAACAATTTCTAGATATCATTGTCTAAACATATTCAGGAAATCAGCAATGTTATAAATGTTGGAAGTATATTTCAACACATTGTTTTCTTATTTAAAATGCATCTTTCTATATGTATGTGGTATAAGAAGCTATACATGTTTATGTAAGCACATAATTTATCTTTGGTTGTTTTTTTTTTTTTCCTTACATGAAAACGAGTTTCCTTTATACATTTATAGAAATATTCATCTCTGTTATAATTTTGTAGCTTAATAACATTTAAATATCTGATATAGATGGAATGCATTTTAGTGTAAGTAATGAGGCTGGCTATAGTTTTTCTCTTAATTGCACTAAAGACACTGGGTAATCTGTACTTCCATTGTTTTAAAAGTATGCTTAGTATGTATTAAATTCCCATATATTCTTGAGTCTGGTTTGAATTTCTAACTTTGTCATTCTATTTCTGTAAATATACAGGACATTGGCCATTATATATAAATATCTGATTGGAAAATGCCTCTCTGTCACATTAAAGTATTTGTCTAATCTCATCTTACTTTTTCATCACATAAGTGAATTATGGCCATATTTTCCTCAACTTTCAAATATACCATAATTGTTTTAATTAATTAAAGTATTTTTGAATTTATAGGTTAATTTACAGAGATGAAAACTTTCTGATATTGAGTTTTCCAATCCTAAACAATAGTGCTTTTAGGCATTTTTAAGTCCTGAAATAGAATTTTATAATTATTCAAATACAGGTCCTGAACATTTAGTTATTTTATATTTATTGCTGCATTATTCTCTTTTATTGTCTTCATGAACTTATTATCTGACACATTAGATTTTTCTATTAAGCTCTATAATTAGAAAGCTTTGAAAATGTTGTTAAATTTAGTATATAGGTTTCTGACTGAAATTATTAAATCTTAAAAGTTGATTGTAACTTTCTCTCCTCACATTTCCCAGATGATACTGATGGTAACAATTTCTTCAGACCTCAGCACTCTTTCTAAGTCCCCCAAACGCTTTCCAGATGGAATTACTACTTCAAACGCTTAAATTAAACAATGAGCCTGTGAATTCTGCCCTTGGAATCACTCTATTAGTCAGAGTGTATAATACCAACTTTATCATCGATTCATAGTCAAATCCTTCATTCTCTTTGCCATCATCATCTTGTTTTGTTTTATTACTTCTGAGCTATTTCTGGACAGTTTTGAGCAAGAAGCAGATAATCTATGAGCTTATAGCACTGAAAGGAAATTCTATCGAAAGATTTATTTGACCTTACAGAATTATTTCTGTGTTAACATACCAAGGTAGCAACATCAAATGCTTTAATGACACTTGCAGACATTTCATTAAAATTTTTAATGTATTGCGATCAGGATGTTGAAACTTACTGATATTGACAAAGATTAATGCTGGACCAAAAATCTACATATACTCATAAAATAGTTCCTAGATTTTCATTTGCTATATGCAGACTGATGGCTGGTATGATAAGGTGAATGATGCTCCCACCCACATATATGTCCATGCCCTAGTCCTCACTCTTGTGGATGCCCTCTTATATGGCAAAAGATGTTGTTGTTGTTGTTGTTGTTGTTGTTGTTGTTGTTGTTGTTTATGTGTGCCTATAGTTCTTTAGATGGGTTATCTAGACTCATCCTAGGTTATCTAGGTGGGCTGACATAATCACAATAATCTTTACAAGAGGGATTCAAGGGGAGTGGGAGCCAGAAGAGAGGCTGATGTGATGACAGAAGTGGAGATGATAGAATTCTGGAGATGGAGGAAGAGACAACAAGCCAAGGAATGCGTGTGGCCACTAGAAGCTGGAAAAGACAAGGAAACACACTTTCCCAATAGAGCACGAGAAGGAACTAACCTGTCAAGACGTTGACTGCAGCCCAGTGGAACTGATTTCTGGCTTCCGGCCTCTGCAACTGTAAAAGAATAACTTTGAGTTATTTTAAGTCACAAATTTTGTTGCAGCCGTTAATAGCAGCAAGAAGGAAACTGATACAGTTTGATGAAATAAGTGTAGTCTCTGATTAGGTAAAGATGACAAACTGTTGAAATCACCAGTATTTTGATTCTAGAAATTACAAAATCACAGACTCAATTCCCTGTATTTAGTGTGGCTAACTGTGCTCCATTTTCTTCTTCGGACTTGACCATTGAACCCTTTTTTAGATGCATACAAGGCTACTATTACTTAATACACTTAATTTTCCTGTAGAATTTATTCTCAGGCTTATAGAATTTCCCTTGTTATTTCCTGCTCTGTCAGATCATTCCACCCACCCCTCCACACACTACCTTTAGACACTCTGCTAAATGTGTAAATATTAGTAAGATACTGCCAGGCTTGTACCTCAAAGTAAAATAAAAATTCTTGTTCTTTTGGGCTCTCTCTCTCTTGCTGTTCTAGGCATTAATTCATACATCATAAGAGCCATTTACAGTTTCCCAGTTGAGCTCAACTCAAACTACTGACCCATAGAATCTTGAAATGTATAAATGGCTACTCTTTGAGTCACTAAATTAAACATATCTTTTTTTTACTCTACAAAATATAGCTGACAAAATTACCCCTAAACTTGTGGACTCTTTATTCTATAAATCTGCCTCCTGCAATATACTTAAATACTTGATAAGCTATAGCAATGCATACACTTTAAAATACGTGAATGGTGTTGGTAGAAAAGGAGGGAGATCATGAGCCCAGAAGAGTAAGATAGAGACAAATACAGAATCCAAGGGAGCCAAATCCAGGAGCTACGACAAGGGGATTTGAAGATCTCAAGGAACTTAGCGAGGTTCTTTTTGTTTATTTTAATTTTCCACAGTGGACAATACACAAGAGCCTGAGCATGCAGTACAGAGAACAGCTGCAGTGCAGAGTGACCTCAGCCGAAAACTAAATTCCCAAAGATTTACACCTTTAGTGGAAACATAAAGTAAATTACATTCCTCTGAGAATTCATCATTCCAGTTGGTTTTCATAAAGAATTTGAGTTGTATTTCAGATCATGGACCGAATAATTATAAGCTTAGATATGAATTTAAAGTAGTACAGTCGGCTTAGTACCCTCATGTGTCTCGCAAAACTAATCCCTCTATCAATCAATTCACACGAAAACCAAATCTTACAGTATTTGGCCTGTAGAATAACAATGGATATGAATTCACCAACAAATCCTTTAAAAACCAAGGAAGGAAATATGAGCCTGAAGAATAATCAAAAATAGAATCAGACTTATAAGGAGTCCCCACATTGAAACTACCAGTTACGGAATATATGCATGTTTATCATAATTTAAAAAAAAAAAGGAAGAAAGGAAAAACACAAGCAAGGCATTAAAATACCATTAAATACAGACATGAATATTTGTGGAAAAAAGAAAATTTTATAAATAAAATATTGAAATGAAAATCCTTGAAAGTGACAAAAGCTAACATCTCTGTATATGAGACTAACATACTAGACACAGGTGAAAAGAGATTTAATGACTAAAGATAAAACTTAATAAATTACAAGAAATTCAGTTCGGAGATACAAAAAATAAAAATTATTCAGTTCATCTCTGCATTGGAGCCTCCCACTCATGTCCATTGATCTCATGCACCCAAGTGGCCATCTTAAGGGGGCACACCCAAAGATTTGCTTGGTGGCTCCAACTGCCTTCTGAACATGGAAGTGTGGTCTTCGGATGGGCATTCATCGATCCTACTGTAATGTGCTCCTTAAGTTCCCATAGTGACTTCTAGAGTCATGCTCAAACAGGCATCATTTTAATAGGCTAGGTCTCCACTACCCCTGACTGACCATATGGCCAAGCAATTGGCCATCACCCATGAGTTGATAAAAATGAGTAGAGGCTTTTAACATTGCTCAATTTCTTTATCGTTGCTAGGGAAAGAGCATGCAATTCAACCCACTGGGCTTGTCTGTTTTCACCTGCTTTGATCGGAGTGGCAGCCAGCCTTCCAAGGGGAAGGCTGTCCATTCACCTTGGAAGGGCCACAAATCAAAGTCCTTGTTGGCCCATCAACAGCTGTGTATAGGGCACTGTCCAAGTGGAAATGGAGTCTGGCAGCTCCTCACAGTTTCAAAGTTAGTCCTACGAGAAAAGAAGTCTCGCCTGCGTCCACTCCTCACCTTTCCTGATTAGTGGAAACATATAAGTTTTACTAGATAAAAACGCAATGTAAAGAACTGTTTTCTTTCATACACACACTGCTAAATAAATTGAGTTTGGCTTTCTGAAGTTAACTTTTGAACATGTTTGCATGAGTATCAAATCTGAATATCCAAAGAGCCATATAATAAGTAGAAAAGTCTTAATGATTCAGGATACTGATCTAGGGATCTGGTTTCCAAATATCCTTTCAGAAAGCATAAAAATGCATAATGTGTAAGTCCTCTGAATCAAGGAAATAAGGACCTGCATACATAAAACTAAGGTCATTTATCAGAAAACAAGGTCACTTTTCAAAATGTCACCAGTAACAAGTAAAAAATATTATTATTTTGTTAAATATCTTTAATGAAAATAAAATAGGCTAAATTTGCTGGCAAATGAGACACATACACCCAAATACACACACACACACACACACACACACACACACACACACACACACACACACCACATTAAGAAAGTAAGTCAGCATGGATGAGTGTCTGCAGTGGATACCTCTTTGTGGCCAAAAAATATTTTAAAAGAATCTGAAGAATGAGTACTCATAGAAAAGGGAGACAAAATAAAATGTATATAGTACTGCCTTTGCTAGAAAAAAATTAAGATTAAAATATTAAATTTTGCTGTAGTCTTACTCTATATTTCAGTATTCATTCATTAGCATGTGTTTTTCCTGCATACTTCAACATGCTACCAGAAATCACTAAGACATAATTAAACACATCAGTCTAGAAAGATGTCATACAAATAGTAAATGTCAATACATACTTTGAATAAACAGATTCATGAACACATCAATTAAATTTCATAATAGAATTTAAGGGTTATTATATGTTGTTTAAATATTATTTCTTGGACCACATAAAAGGGACCACCAGGAAAAAAAAAACTCATAGATTGAGATAAAAACCTATGCGTATACATACTTCATTATTTTTCTTAACAGATTATTTAGCAGCATAGCAGACTCAATTCTATAGGATATGAGCTCAAGTAGTCTGAATCCCATTTACCATACAAATGTGCACACACAGCACATAGGCAGCTCTGACACACAGGCTAATAGAATTTACACCAGAAGTTTCTCAGTTGGCACTTGTTACTTACTCCAGATCTGTGATTTTTTTCTGATTACAAGTATTCCCTAGTAATGTTGTTCAAGATCATCTCGCTGTGTCAAAATTACTGAGGAATAAAGTTTGTCTTCACTTCAATGCAAATTAAGAAGGATGTTTTTGTGTATAGTTTTAAAGCCTGAAGTTTTTGAAAAGAAAGAAAATGACCCCTCTTTTCTTTTTACTCATAAAAGATTTGATAAATTCTGTTACCCAAATATCCAGAGAGAAAATTTTACAAAGTGTAAAGAATTTAATGGAAATCTCCCTTACTGCCTCACAAATTTGACATACTAAACACAGGAACCGATTCCTTACTGTCCATAGGTTATTTCTAAACTGAATAACAATAAAACTCTGTAGAACTAAAAAAATAATTAAATATTATAATTTTATATATTAATTTTATATTTATTACATATTAGCATGTGTTTTTCTAGCACACTTCAACATGCAATCATAAATGACTATGAAATTTAAACACCTCAGGAAGGATGACTTCTCTACATGAAACTGTATTCGAGGTTAAAATGAAGCATTATTTTACATATGTGAAATATGGATAATTCAAACTGAGATGTTCTTTAAGTATAAAATACAATAAAAAATTAGCACTTGTAAACTTTGTAAAAAAGAAAAGTAAAATATATTGATAGTATCTTAAAGTTTGTTGTTGAATGCCAATGTTTTAAATCTAGCAGGCTAAATTAATTGTATTATTAAAATTATTTTACCTTCTTCTTACTCATTTTAAATGACTACCAGAAATTTTAAATTACATGTTTGGATTTCATTAAATTGTTAGTGCTGCTGTAAACAATTTGACCTTGCCTGAAAACAAGCTTTTTCATAGAGAGAAAATGTTGCCATTATATTTGCATTAAATCTCCATTCTTCCTACATAGTTGTTTGAATGAAAATAATCAAAGTGTTTTCATCTAGAGAAGAATAAAATGTTCATTTGCATTATCATGCTTAACTTCTTTAAAGAAAAGCTTATTTTTTCAATCAGTGAGTATAGTTGTGCCGGATCTTAATCTGGAAGCACACAGAGAAAACCGCACTGTAGTTAGGGTTATAAAAGTAATGTCTGTGTAATATCGAACTTTATTCCTGGAGGAGAATATCTTGTTCTCATGTTTTTAGTAAAATGAGACATCAATCAACAGAATAGCTTAAATATTCACTTGTTGAAGAAAAAGTAATTGCAAAGGAACTTGCAGAAAAAAAAAAAAAAAACTTGAGCATCATGAAAGCATCCAGTGACCTTTCAGATCTCTAAGGAAAAGGCAAGGTATTTGCCACAAGAAAATTCCCAATAGAACAAAAATATCAGAGAAGACAACAGTGAGAAAATATTTAGCAAAGAAAAACCTCTCACAAAAGCAAGAAAACTCAAATGCAAAGCTCAAATACCCCCATTTATTTTCCCCGTTTTGATATCTATAGAATAGGAAAATCTATTTTCTTTATCTATCAAAATGATTTTGAATTGCCATGTATATTTCTTTCCTACTGTTGCTGTGATAAATTACACACTTATTGACTTAGAACTGAATGACTTCTAACGCAAGGTGTTGGCAGGGCTGTGCTCCTGCAGGTCGTAGGAAACAATACAGTTTCGATTTTTTATGGATTCTGAAAACTCTCTGCATTTCTATTAATAACTCTGGTCCTCCTTCTTCTCTTTAATAAAGAGCCTTGAGATTAGAATGCATTTACCAGAATAATCCAAAATAATTTTCCCACATCCAGGTCATTAATCGTATCTGTACCAGTCCCTTTGCAATGTACGTAAACGTAGTCACAGGTTTATTCTGCCTAACACACCATCTTATCACCAGGACAATATGAAATATTCCAATAACTTTGACTATAAAATAATGATATGTAATCATCTTGACTCATAAAAGAACACTGCAGTGTATGAATTAGTCAATTAAGGTAGCATTTTCTAAATTGCACCTCAAATTTAATATCTCAGATCCATACCCTTTTAGCTATCCAATTATTTACATAGACCATGAGCTTGCTAAGTACTCCTCCATACCACATAGTCTATAAAATAATAAATTCGACCTTCTAAATGTATGATAATTCATGGATTTAAAATCCATGTATACTACTCATGATATTTTTTAGCCCTTTGGGAGAGAACAATGAGTATTATAAACATGGCCTTTGACCTTGTGAAATGCGTACTCTACTATAATCAGGAGATATTAAGTGAGAAATTTCAACTTTGAAAAGTAATGTGAAAGAGAGAAAGTAGGATGCCAAGTAAGCTTATGAAAAAAAAGGAACCTATAAGATTAAAGGGAATTCTTTCTGAAAACAAATTATATTAATAAGAAGCACAAATTGTTGGCCAGGATAAAGAGAAATTGGGTAGGGGTCTTCCAGGCAAAATGATAGAATGAGAAAATTCACAGTGAAGTGTAAGACATGGGACTACAGGATGAATGATTTGTTGATGTGTCTTATGATGATGGAACTATGGCATGAGATAAGATAGAAGATAGATAATGGGCAATCATATAAAACATTCCTTTTTTTTTTTCTTCCAAGGTAGAAAGAATGAACCAGGTTAGGAAAATAGCAGAAAGGCCAACATTCAGGATGCATTTTCAATAGTGGAATTAGGAAACATAGAGGCTTTACTGCACAGGATTTATAATTGATTGAATGTGGGAGGTAAAGGAGAAGGAGTTAAAGATAATGCCTACTAATTTGCTATATGAGAATAAAAGAATACATGGTGGTGACTTTTTTTTTTTTTGAGATGGAGAACAAAATAAAAACATTGGGGGACAGAAAGATTGCAGGTGACAAAGAACTCAAAATTGCATTATGAGGATAGATATTTCTCTAAGACACCCAGTGTAAAGGACCAGCAGCATGTTGAGAACTTGAGTTAAGAGCCTGAAAGGGAGTGTGGTATAAAACTAGAAAGTGAGTACTCATAATTCTAAAGATAGTATTTTAAGATACAGAGCAAATGATAAGGCCATAAAGAGTGAGCAGTGGGAAGAAGGTGTAATACAGAGCCCTGTTGGTAAAAGATAAATAAGAAATAGACAGACCAAAGTTACAGAAGGAAAATCAGGAGAATATAGTGTTGATAAAGCAAAAGAAAATAATCTTTCTAAGGACAAATGTGATCAAGCACTTCTGAATATAACTCGAAGGGGAAGCAAAGTGAGAATAAAGGAGTGAATGTGAATTGAGTGCCACAGATGTTCTCTGAGATTTGGTTCCTCCTGAGCAAACCCTGAAATAAAGACTTGGCACAGATCGCTTAATTGGGTTGAGATGTAAGGAAGTTCCCGTTAATAAAAGGGCACAGAGACACCACTCATGTGTGGGTTTAGATATGGACTGCCATTGCAGACAACAGAGGCTTAATGCAGCATGGGACCCTCTGAGATATCACGAAGATAACACCTCGGAACGGTCTAGCTGGGGGACTAGAAAGTTTGGCCTTGACCTACTGGTCTTGTCCCTCTGCTCTCAAATGACTTCAGCCCCTTGCATTCCTGAGCTTCCGTACAAGTGAGCTGAGCTGAGGCATGAGGGACTATTGGTGAGGAGACAAGCAGAGAGTAATGAGCATGTGCATTGGAAATGTCAACCATATTACTGTAAAAAACTTTTATTAAATACTGACTGTGATAGCATGGGTCCAGTAGAGGAAAAAAGAACAAAAATATAGGCACAGTTAGTTCTCAAGAACTATCGACAGTTCTCTGACAATGGAGGAGTACATGAGATACGGAACACCAGTGGAAGAAACTGATAAGTATAATTATGATAGCAATAACTAACATTTACTGAAAACTTTTTATATGCTTAACAATATATAAACAATCAGAAAAGTCACTATATCCTTGATCGTCTCTGAATCTATGAAGCCTCTATATTTTGTACAACCTCAGTGAACAACTAGGTTAATGAACTAAAAACCAATAGCTACTGTTTTTGATCATAGTGAACTCATTCGAATGCATGTACTTTCATCCCTTAAAGTGTCTGGAATCGAGATATTTCTAAAAGTATTTCATAAAAATAATTGTGTTAAATAAGGTTTATTTTAGTTTATTCACAGATTAAAAACTGATCTAAAGTTTTGCCTGGGGAATCATAAATAAACTTTACTTTTATGCAATCATGAGATCTTTTAACATTTCCCCCAGTGTTTTCATATTCATAAAGCTATAAACAGCCATAGCAAGATAAAAAGCATTCCACATTTTAGTTTTTACACAAAGTGTATATTAAGAGGCAGGGGTGTGGTTATAGTTTGTTATATTTGTGATGCCTTATGACTTTTTGAAAGTGATGCCACAGTATTGTAAGCTTCTTGAGTCTCTTATAACAAGGAACTCCTGTATTTACCTATAAAAATCCAGTGTCAGGTATGTAATCTCTTATACTGAACATCAGAGAAACCGGATGTCCTGTCAGACAGTGTCTGGTGATGAGGATGAATGGATAAAAGTCTCTTGGCCTCTTTTTTTTTGTCAGTTATTTTCAAGTTTTTCTTAGCTGTATCTGATGTTGTTGTAAGTCCATTCATCTTGTTAAGGCTTTTGTAGAAAGTAACTTGTTAAAACTACCACTACACTTTGATAACTAAAAGAGTACTTTTATTAACAATGCTTTGTAATAACCTTTTGTTTGGAAACATGATGCACTTTGTCAATTTTTAAATAGTAATGACTTTGTGGTGTTGGACATATGACCAATTCAGCATATTCATTGACAGCCTGGTGTCTTTTGGAGGTCATAGATGCTCATGATATTCTGAGCTCCTGTAATAATCAAAACTTCTTAAAGGGAAAGAAATATTCTTTTTTGGGATCACGGCATTGAAAAGCAGAGCCATCCTATGGTGACTGACCTTTTCCATGACCCTCTGTCTTATTCTCCCTCCCCCTTATCCCTGGGTTACTACAGGAGACCAGACAGCAGCCTCTCAGAAGGGGTCCCAGTGCTGCTGCCCCCATGCAGAGTGTGTGAAAATGTACAGCCAGCAGCTTGACTCAAGCGGCAGGAGATGAAGGGCATGCTTTCACTGTGGCTGCAACAAACTTTACAGCAGATGCAATGAATATTTTATGGAAATGCAATGGAAAAGGAAATATTTAAGGAGGAACACAGGCACAATTATTGTGGCTGAAAAGCTGGACAAGCAGCTCATGAATGCTAGACGTCCCATCCAAGAAGAAGTCGGTGTTGCTAGGACTATGAACTAGGGACATTTGCTCGTATTCCCCAGATAATTTTTACATTATCATCTTTTTTTACATTCTAAAGTAAAGGCCTTTCTTTCCGCACAATAGAAGTCAGGCCCATATACTCACTGTCTTAGATAAACTCTGAATCACAGGGCATCGAGGTTCCTGGGATGCAGGAACACATGAGTACTTGGCTGCCATTATGTCACCCTGTGGGGACCAGGGCTCAAGGAATCAGCCCTAAGATTCTCTGTCAGAAATAAGCTGTCTGTTTTCTAATCCAGAGATTACATGTTTTCTGTCAGAACACACAAGTACAAACACACACACACACACACACACACACACACACACACATACACACACACTTATATATAAAACCTATCAACCAGCTGCTCAAGGAAGTCCTATACTTCGCTCCTCACTCTCTACTGCCTGTGTCATGTTGCCTGGGCCCAGATCCTCTGGCTTCATCACTAGACTTTGCATTCACTTCCTGACCCTGCTCCACGATGACCCCCAGCTTTCTACTCTCTGTTCTTCATGGCGGCCAGCCCAATCCTGTGGTCACATGCTTGAGTCCTTTCATGCTGCTTCTACCACTCAGAGGGCCCTGATTCTAAGCCCTGATTCAGGCCAAATGCCCAGCACTTGCAAGATCATATTATCATCACCTGTATTATTACTGGTAATCTGGCCAAGGAAGACACTTAGGCTCTCCAAATCTCAACTGTATTAGCTTTGACATGGGCATGATAATACCTGCTGTTCTGTCCACATTATAAGGTGCTTGTGAGATTCAAATATGAGTTTCTGTGTAAAAAAGTATCTTGTAAACTATGAAACGTTAAACAAAAAGGTTTTCTTATAATGATTGATATCATCAAACCAAGCCTAAAAATAGTTCCCCCAAACTGACATTCCCATTCACTAAGTTTCCTCATGCTTCATCATATAAATAACTTGACTGCTCATTAATCAAAGTGAGAATCAATGATGTAAATAAAAAAACATGAAAGGACAGGGTCTAAGATGATGTCAAGTGTGTTTGAGAAAAATGTTAGAACTTCTTATATTTATTTTATATCAATCTCTTTATATTTTTCTACATATTTTGAGATTATGTATACACACACACATATATACACACATATATATACACACACGCACACATACATACACATACACACACACATACTGCATCCATATGTTAATAAGTGTATATAATTTATAAATGACTATAGTTGCCCAAAACTTTTTCTTAAAGGATTACATGATCAAAAATGTTTGCAGACCACACTAACTTAACTACAGAGATCTGACAGGGGTGTTTCTATATGCTACTGCTACAAATATATACTGGAATTAGCCTTAAATTATTTGTATCAATGACCAATAATTCTCATTTTAGGAATATATTTAAAGGGGTAATTAGAGATAAACATGAAGAACTATGCTCAAAAATGTTCACTGTGATGCTATTTATAATAACACCGGGAGAAATGAAACAAATGAAGTAAACCTCTTAGATGTATCCATTCCATAAATACATAAAATGAAACAAAATGTTCAACATAAGGAAATAGATAAATAAACAATGTTATATAGTTAGGCTAGTACAATGCACAGCTTACTGAAGCTAAAATTAAAAAATCAATTTGATTTTAATGGTTGCTTTAAATAATATTTACAAAACATGAGACTATTCCAAAAATACATAAAAAGTAGAAAACATGACTAGAAATAATTAGGAACACACCTCACACAAACACATATACATGTCCAATCAGTGGGATCTATCTAAATCATTTCCCTGTTTAAAATCCTTTGATAACTGCTTATCAACTATATTCTCCAAATTTGGTCCACTAACTACTCAAGAATCACCTTGCTTACCTGTTAAAGATATAAATTTCTGGACTCCACCTCAGGTTTACGTTAAAAGATACCAAGATCTCTGAGAGTAAATAATAGGAATCTATATTTTTCATAGACAGCCTGAGCAATGCTTACCTATACTAAAGCCTAAAAACCACTGATAGATTCCTACACCATAAGCAGGACATAAAAACTATCCATAAATTGTTCCCTACCAACATACTCAGCCTTCATTTTTCTTGGTTCGCAACCTTACAAGTTCCTGGGTGAAATTTTAAAAGGGCCTCTGTACACGGAGGGCAAGGAGAGAGGGAAGAAAGAGGCAAGGCATTTTGGACTGCTAGGCAGCAGGTTTAGCAAGCAAAGGGATTCACTCGAGAGTCTTGTCTTGGGTGGCTTCAATAGGGATAGATCTCTACATGTCTCCCAGAATCTTACACATTTATATAGAGGCCTTAAATGGTTTCAGTCACATAATATACTGTCTAGATGGTCTCTACAACGTTGCTTTCTCAAGCTGGAGTCCTTGAGATGGCTCTTGTGTAGCATGGGAGGACACAGCTAATCCAAGAACCAAGGACGGGGAGGCCATAAGGAGACTCCGATCACCTGGGTCCAGCTGGCTGATTGATTGGTAGTCATGCCCTCTCGATGACCACCTCCAGGACTTCACCCTTAGACCGTAATTTATGTTACTGTATAATCAGGTAGTTCATAGCAACCCCCAACCCTATCTATGCCACATTCCCGTGGCTGTGGTCACTTTATGGTCACTTTGCCTAGAGTGTGCCTCAATTTCCATCTTCATTCTACCATTTCCTACTCAGCCTCTATGTTTCAACCCACATCTCTCTCCAGAGGTTGTTTGAAGCCAGATTAAGTGTTCTTTCTCAGACTGAAAACATTAATAATTTCACACATTTTATAGTATACATATTTGTACACAAATAATTTTACTAAAAATAGTTTTTAAGCTCTTGCTCATTGAACTCTACTTCTTTACAAAATGTTCTTATTGAATTCACACTACTTAGTACATTTCCTAGAAGAGGGTAGCTTTTGATGAGTTTTTGGGAACTAAAATTTGAATTAAATAGCCTATTACTAGCATTTTTATAAATGTATACATTTAGTAAAATACAAAAACCCAAATGATGTAATGCAGTTACATTACCTTTTTTTCTTTTCTTTTCTTTTTTTTTTTTTACTTTTAATTTTATGAAAAGAAAGAAAAGTAACCTAATCACTGTGATCTCTATTATTACATTGTGACTTCAGTTCTGAGAATTGCACAGCCGTCTCCTGAATGTGTTAAGTACACCTCTGAAAGACATGCATGTACTATTAAGTTTGAAGTATTTGATTTCACAAAATGCAAAGACTATGTGACATTCATTTGTAAGAACTGTTCAAAGTGCCAAAGACATATTACATGTGTATTTACTTTTATGAGACCTGTCAAACTCTAAATAAATATTTTATTTATTCTAGGTATTTATTCATGTTTAGTACAAATGACTCTAAAAGAAATTTCAATGTAATTATTTTAATCTTATGTTACCACACATCAAGAATGTTCTGAAGTATGTGTGTATATTTGTGTATTATAGTAATAAAGCACAGAGTATTATATATATGACATAAATCTCAGGAGAAGCTATGGTGCTGAAGTAAGCTAATTATCCTGTTCCTTATGTCTGAATATGACTCTTAAAACATTCCAAGATCAGGTGTCCACTTCTTATTATGTGAAAATAGAAGACTAAACTTGAATATAAAATAAATAGAAACTATAGACTGAAATTTCATTATAACAGATGTTGGAGGCTGTACTTTTTAATCAATAACATGCCAACAGTATTTTTAGAGAAATAACCAGGTACCAAGATTGGGGTCTAGAAGTGAGTTAGATACAAAAGTGAATATGAAAAAGAGCCCACAATTTGTAAAAAGATAATGCTGAAAACAACTACAATACTAAAAGACACATACTACCACTACAGTATGTGAGAGGTGATACTTGCTGTGAAATGGGAGAAGAAGAAAATATTCATTTTGCCTGAAATTCACTGCAGGCAAACCCTGATAGTCAGATTTATATTCAGGTAAGTTATAGTCACTCAAGTTCTGCCTTCTCACAAAAATCAAATTCTTTTGGGCCATATTAGTGTTCTTAATTTTTCTAGGTTGAATTAAATTTTATTTTCCCTAAAAGCTTTTAAAGCACCAGTTATACTAAAGTACAGTAGTTTTGTAATATATTATGTTTACATGTCTGTCTCTTTCACCAGATAAAAAATTAGCTAGGTGATATCAAGGCATTATATGATATTCTTGCTGTATGTATATTACTTAGGCTTTTTTTCACAGTGTTCTGAGAAAATTTTCAAATATGTAAGATTGAGAGATTAATAAAGATAAAGATTCCTGCGTCTCCTAAACTTTTCTCACAATTCTTGCCATAAGAAATTATAAATTATTGCAAAATTGACATCACAGTGCCGGCTCTTGATTGTCCAAAGAACAAATTATACTCAATGTAAAAATAAAATTTATAAAATTCTACACATAGCTAGATTCAATGACAAAATATTTTTAAAGATTTATGTTGAATTTTTCATAGAAAAATTACCGAATCTGATGGTATGTGAATAGACAAAAGTAGAAATACTACTTCTTAAACTAAAATTGTATATACCATTAATTTCTATGATCAATTAAAAGAAACTTTTCCTAAAATATATTTTTATTATCTTTCTCTGATTAAAAAAAATCTATAGTCATCACATATAACTTCCTTAGCCTTATAACAACTGCTCTTTATGAAATAATTAGTGGTGTCTATGTTTTCTAGAATAGCATATACATTTTATTCAAATTTTTCTTTTTTGACATTTATAAAAATTGAATCCTAAATTGTTATAACTTTGTGAGAGTCATGTATGTTCATCTAAATATTAATTTGATTTTTGTCATTAATAAATTCTCATTCTTATAATTTTAATAATCTCATGATCTTAATGCAGATATATGAATTTAATATTAATTTTAGAATTAATTTTATTCCGCCCACATTTGTATTGGCATTTTACTTTCAAAATAAATACTTCGTTTCCATTCATCATATATTTTCCTATGCAATGTTTAAATTATATATAAAATCTTTTGTTATTTATAACTAGACCTTTGAAAAATAATGTAGGTGGATGAACCAATTGCATTAAACAAAGCAGTACAATACACAAATGTAGTGTCTTGATTAGACACTAAGGGCTAGGAATTTTATATTATGTTAGTTATTATATCCACTTATAGCACATCAAAAATAAGCTTGAGTATTCTCTAAAACACAGTGGAAGATAAAGCAATTTGAGTAGATTCAATTTTACCAGACTGTATTTTAGGAAACAGTGCTAATTTAAAGGTATTATGTCAGATTGTTCAAGTGTTCTTGAAAACCTGTAATGCTGGTTTGTCAGGTTATATTTCTAGAGCTAAAAATGTTTATAATTGAATTCTTCTGTAGGAACAAAAGCAAAAATGAGAAAACAGATCTAAGTGAGAGAAATCTCCATAATAGTATAAACAAACCTGAGGGATGAAAATTACCCTCACAGTATTCCAGTTGAATTATAAATGGAATTGAGTATCACAATATTTACAGTAGCTTCCACCGGACTCATTATTTTTTTTTGTTTATACTATATGAATGTTCTGAGTATACTCTGTATATTTAAAACTGCATATATCTGTGGATATCACAGAACCCAATTTATGTGTTTATTCAGCTGTGTTTTTGCATCATAATTATGAATAACGTTTAATATTTAGCAAATTTATTCAATTAATGTAAAAATAATCACTAAAGTCACATTAATGTATAGCAATTAAATCTCTGAATATTAACATTTGTTATGAAAATTTCTTAAAGAATGCATTATATAAATTTGTAATTTACTGATTTATGTGATATATACACACACACACACACACACACATACACACACAAATGTTCATGCACACACACACACATATCTCCTTATTTGGCAAAAGTTTTCTATTGGTAACAGAATCATATAAAAATGATTCTGTAGTCATTTATGGACAGGTTCATCTAGTCTGTTCATGTTGTTTTCTGTGCTGTTGAATTGATAATTCAGTGTGAAGGTAATTTAATGTGAAGGTCAAAAATGTGAAATATACAGCATTTATTATATATGACTATTAGCAATTAATTTTTATGAGAAAAGAAAATTTAAAAATAATAATTAAAAATACTTATACGATAAGAGTACAGATTTTCACCAAATATCTATGTTTTATATATATATACACACATATACACATATACATATATATATATGTGTGTGTGTATATATATATATATATGTAGACATTTCTCATTTTTAAAATATTTTGTTTTCCAACTTGATTTGGAGCAGTTTGAGGATTGTGCTAATTTAGCTGTGCTTGTATACCAAAGAAAGTATTCCCGAATAGTAATTCAGAATAAGTTAGTACAAATCATTAAATTATAATTTTTAGAGGAATATCATAGCTATGTAAGTCAATTCCTGGAGTAAAATGAACAATGAGGGACTCTGAGCTAAAAAAAAAAAAAAAGAAAAGAAAAAAGGAAGGAAGGAAGGAAGGAAGAAACAAACTCATTCAACATGATCTATCCTAGAATTAGTGTCTCCAAACCTCATTAAATTGTTTAGATTTCCTGTGTTTAATAAAATGTCTCTTTGTTCAATATTCTAAAATTATTTGATTAATCAATATGTACATACTGTTGAATAGGATATTAAGTATGTTTATGAAATTTTTTTAGAGTTAAGGCATAATGAGATCATTAGGTAACTGGTGAAAATAATACGAAGTTATACTTTTGACTATATTTTGAATAATCTCTTTGAACTAAGAAACAGGAGAGCTATAGTTTGTAGTAACCTATACAATCCAATAGAATTTTATTTATCTAAAGGGCATGTGTGTGCATGTGTCCTAATTATATTATAATTTAACTATTATAAAGTTAAATTTAATTGCAATAATCAGAAAATACTCAATTTAAGGATTGATATTTAATTAAAATATATGAAATGATAAAAATGTTCAAAGAATTACAAGTGATATTATCTTTTACATAGACTCAGTAAAACCATGAGTATTTAAAAAACTGGATATACCTACCTAAGTTTTCTATTTACTATTTAACAGACAGAAGTTGTCCTTATTTTACTATACATGATATTTCCACTTTGGTTATACAGCTTTCAATAGTAAAGTAAGTCCCTCTTTCAATGCTTTGAAATTTGTTGTTGGAAGTTACATGTAGTATTGATTTTTCTTCATGCAAGTTCTAAATGCACATTTCCTGCCCCAGGTGATATAATTGTTCATTAATGATTTCTTGTTCCTTTCTTGCATTACTGGTCTCTGATTTGCTTCTCCCATAAGTTCACAATAACATATCTTATAAAAACCTAAAAGCAATGCTTAATTTTTCTAAGCCTGTGTTTTTGTTTTTGTTTTCGTTGGGGGGAGGGAGGCACGGGGTAAAAGAAAACTTAGATATAAATAAATGGAAAATCTAGCAAATAATGACTATCTCTTTACAAGGAAAAAAATCCCCCCCAACCCCTCCCTTTTCTCTCACCCTCTCTCCTCCCACTCCTTTCTTCCTCCTTCTTTCTCCTACTTTAGGCCTGACTTCTTTCTCAGCCCCACCAAAATGCAGATGCTGAAAGACCTCTGCTCAGTGGTTTAAGTGTGATATCCATACTGAGTTAATTTTGACTAAATGGCCATTGTTAGAATTCTCATCTCTCATCTTAACACTCAAATAAGTCTGGTGTCAGTTAAGCTTATACTGGACAGACTAAAGGTTTACATTTTGAGAAAGCAAATAAATGACAAGTTGAAGAAATGCTCTAGCAAAGCACTATTATCTGGAGAGTCTGGTAATGCAACATTACATACCCTGTATTTATCCCTTAGAATTTGCTATTTTCCATTTTGTCTAGATATACTTTAATTTCCAACAGAATAAGAAATCATCCTTTAATCCTGAAATGTGTGGGCATGCATTATCTTCTCCTAAACCTTGAATCTGGCAATTGGCTATGTTTAAACCTGGAAGTGCCATGAAATGATGATGTTATTACATATTTATTTATAAAAATTAGTCTTTAAAAAGCTCTTACGAGGTTGATATCCTAAGAGATGGATGCTAGGACAAATGATTGTAAGTTCAACATATGTGCTTGGGTCCTTTTATTTAAACTATCACATGTGTTTTTCAGAGGCAAACTGCAGCTAGTTTACCCTCAGGTTTCCCAGCTTTGCCTTTCAAACGTGTGTTCCAGACTTCATTCTCCAGCAAAACACTGCAAACTCAAAGATGAAGATGAGGTTTATCATACAACTTGCTGTTAAAACTAAGATGCATCTGCAGTTGAAGGAAGTGTTTTTCAGTACTATGTCAGTTTTAAACTTGAACTTACCTAGCACACAAGGCTGCATAAACTGCTTAGTTACAGTATGTCATATTGTGTGTCTATATCATTACAACTTACATTACTTTATATGCAATCAATTTTTCAGACATTCAGATTTGTTTATGATGCAAAAATATGTTTTAGATCTATTTTCCTCAGAAGTTTCAAATCTCCTTAGAGAATAAAATTTGCAGAGCTTTACATTTTTCTTTCCCAAAATTATAAATTGCCATATCAATTTCTGGTTTCTAGTCAGTTTTTGACATATTTGGTAGACACCTTACTAGAAAATATAATGGCAATGGGGAGTAGGAAAGGCCAAAAAAGGCCTTTGCTCAGCATTCTTCTTTGGTATCAAACATATTGATTACAGAATTACAAACATAAATTGGATTTTGCATTCTTTCTTAAATATAATTCTGAAACATTAAGGTTTGTTTTTAATGTACTAAATAGTATGCAAAACTAGTTTACTGGCATTGAAAACAGGGAAGAAAGACAGAGGATTGCTGTGGACCACTGCTTTACTAATAATGCATGATTTTGCTTATGCTGCTTCTGTCGTATAGACTTACATATTTGATTATTTCATTAGATCATTCATCAAAACATTGAGATATTTATGTTCAGGATAATGAAATAATAAGAGAGATGATGGTAAAGCTTTAAATATCTTCACTGAATGTCATTTGAGGGAAGAATAGGGTGCTCAGATCTCAAGTGCTATGGTCAGAGACAAGCAGGGGCATTTTCATGAAATAGTAACAAAATAGCATCCTTACCTGATTTTTAGTCTATGCCCCAACCCCACTTTTTTAAAAAAAAATATTTTTTTTTTAATTAAAAAAATGTTAATTGAATTTAATTGAGATTAGATGGTTAAGTGGAAGAAGATACAGGCAGAGAAAGAGCAAAAAGGAGAGAGAAAAATGTCACTCCGGTTTGTTTCTGCTTGGTAAATAGGCATGTACAGCACCAAAGACACGAAGAGAAGGTAGCTAATAGTTTTAGGACAGCTTGGCATTTGTACTTTCTCAGGAAGATGTTTCAATAAGGACCAAAAGAATTAAAATACTCTAAATAGTTTTCAAGCTTTGTTAAAAGTAAAAAAGAAATGGTCAGATCATGAGTTTGGTTATAATTGAATAGTAATTAAAGATTTGTATATCTTTGAGCAAATACAACCCTTAAGTCTTAGAACTGATGAGTCTGGAGGATCCCAAGCAATATAACTGTCAACTAACATGAGTCAAATAACATTCAAAATTATGATATTCTGCTTTTTACATATAACATAAACTTTTCAAAATATGTAATGTTGTATAGATATAACTAAAGACATATTCGATACTGTGTTTTTAAGACTATTTTATATGCATGTGCAATATTGGATGGAGAAGACAAGAATAAAAATTAGACTTTTCTAAATGTCCCACAGTTTGTATACTTAACTTTAAAAGCAGATAAATATTTTATATAATAAATTACTCATTGTTAAAATTTATGAAGTAATTTATAAAAAAAA
>CM053516.1:4856591-4936141 GCA_028627145.1 Eidolon dupreanum | reverse complement strand
AAAAAAAAATATTAATTTAACCTCTTAATGGAATCCATCAATTTATGCAACTTGTTTTTGTTTTGTTTTTGTTGTTTTAGGCTCTCATGAGAAGTCTATGGCCATGTAACAAGTCACTGAAATCTACTATCATTTAAATGGTTTGTGTATGATAGAATTGGCATAGACCATATATAATGGTTTAATTCCCTAAAATTTTATTAAGACATTAAACTTTTAATGAAACAACAAAGAGGGAAAAATTATGCTCAGTTTATTATTTCTACTCCAGGTGGTATTTATGATATTCCCTGCAGGCTGCAGGGATAAGGGGAGGAAACACACAATTTTAATGAAAGGTAAAATTGGAAACATAAACTAGTCATGTGCTAAATGACTGTTTTACGTGCTGACTTTCCAGATAAATCAGAGGTCTATGGCAACAAGCCCCAAGAACAAGGTGAGTGCAATGCAGTACTATTTCTACTGCTAAAGCAGTAGTCTTAGCTTGTTAATAATGGGGAGAATAGGTATCTTGCAAGCTGACCAGTCAAGCATTGAAGAAAAATGACTCAATACATTTTAAAAATCTGTGCAGTTTCTCTCCAATTATTTTGTAATGTGCCTTTTGACAAATTGTCAGGAGTGAAAGTTAGCAGACTTTACTTTTATGACCATTATATTTTGCATCCTGTCAAGTGATGAGTAGCATGGCTCTGAATAGGATGCATGCAGTGAAGAAAAAGGGTTGCCAGGGAAAATTTATGATGACAGGACATGTATTTTTCTGGCAGAAAGCAAATGTGAAAGGTGGTATGAACCAGAATTAAAATGTCTTCACAGTATATATAAGCAACATGAACTACTGCAGGAAATAGGATTGAAATAAAAGAAAAACACAATGATTATGATATTTAGAAATTTGAGTATCTAAAAGCCTCTTGCTTTATCAGAGCAATTTTAATTTGCCTGTGTAGATAGATCTTTGATCTTAATCACTTAAGATACATACATATATACATACACACATATGTATATAGGTATATCAGGAACCAATGAAGATAAGTTATCAAGATTTCAATTACTAATGGAAGTCTTATCTGTTCCTTGCACTACCTTTGGAAAAAAAGAGACCCACTCAAATCTAGCCATTTTATTCTTTTTTTATGCAAATGAGATTCTAGATGCCTCACACACCTGAGGACAGTGAAATGGAGTTGGTTGTTGCTTTGATACACAGTTTGATCAAGGCCATATGAAATACAAGGTTGTTGAACAAAAAGCAAATAAAGATATTCTAAAAGAAGAATCAAAAAAGGTTTCTTGGCAAGCGAAAATAAGAATATGAGATATATGTTAAAATATAAATAATGCACTAATAAATTCTACAGTTGTAATTTAAGATGGTCTGCTATTTATGGTTGAATCTGCAAGTGGGGAAGACTAGGATTTTTGGGAAAACTACTGGCAGTCAACAGATTTCCACACTGAATAATGAAGTGCTTTCTAACAAGTTTAGCATCTGACATAGTACATAATCACTCCTCACAATTTGGAGAATTCCCTTTAACTGCAAAAGTTCAAACTGGTGGATGGCCAAGGAGAATCATTCATATTAGCTAATATTTTAAACGTTCTAACTACAAACCACTAAATAATTTTATATTTATTTTCTCACATAGTCTTCACAGAAATCCTAAGAGATAGAGTTATTACTCTGCCCATTTTGCAAATGATCATCTTAAATTCAAAACAGTTAATTTTATTTTGATTATGTAGTTAGGAAGTAATAGGATTCACATCAAAATCCTGTTCAATTTGAATCAAACGACTTGACCTACCTAACTTCATTTTGCACAATGAGTAAAAGAAGTCTCTTTTTCAAGATCTTCCAGCAAAGTTCAACATTAAGATGCAACTCTTTGACTCCTCATCCAGAAATGTAATTTCACAGTTTTATTAATCATTTTCTATTATGATAACCCAGAGTCCTTTGAAAGGAAAAAAAATTAAAGTACAAATATAGTTTCTAAAAATAAATATTACTCTTGAATTGAAATAAAAATAGATAAAGAGAAGACAACTTGTTTTCTTGTTTTAAAGACTTCGAGACCATAATTTTATGAACTGGAACACGGTTCAAGAGAATATATTACTGTAACTAAGACCATTAACTTATTAAACCTTAAATAACTGAACTTTACTTAGAGAACTAAAGCTACTTGCTAAGGATAGAAGACAAATATGGATTCAAATGAATGTTTTCTTTTAATATAAATACTAATATTTCTTCTATTGCATCAATCAAATCCCAATCATTTTTCAATATCACTATGTCCCATTACAGCTTCAGAAACAGTCAAAGTTTCAAGAACAAAGCTCTCTTGTACATATGACATTGAAAAAGAGAATTGAAAGGGATCATAAATTGACATGGTATATGGAATGATGCTCTGGCTTTGAAACTGGTTAGACATAAGTTTTGTCTTGACAGTAACTCATAAATCTTAAGCTTTTAGAAAGCTATTTTGACTTTCTGGGTCTGGGTGTCCTCACCTCTAATATCGAAATGAAGATGAACACCTCAACATGTGTTAGCCCAGATTTATAATGATTACAAAGCATAGGAGATAATACATCAAGATGCTCAAGAAACAGTCATTACTTTTATCACCGTAATTATCATCATACAAGCAGAATAGAGGTGTTAGAATAAATTCTGGGTAGTTTTCTCACATTTGACCATATCGGATATTCTACAAAATGTAAGGGTTACCCACTTTCTAAAGAAAGTGGAATTCTATTATATTTTATTCTCATAACTTTCCATTTAGTTGATTTAGTATACATTATAGAAGAGTTAAGCACATTAATCTGAGATAATCTTAAACCTTTGCATGAAGGTTACTTTTATTTCTTTATATGTATCAGATTTATTATTAAATAATGTTGAGACAAAATGCAAATTATGAACTCCAAAGCATGAGGGTTTTCTTTGGGTCCCTGGTTATCACAAGGAGGAAAACTTATAGAGATAATTTTTAAAGATTTTTATGTGTTATACATAATAAGTATATACTTATTTATATTGTACCAGGCTTTAAAAGCATATATATATATATATATATATATATATATATATAAATTCTCAAGGCCTCAAAAAATATTTTTTCAGAATTTCTTAAAACACTAAATTTATAAAGTCAAAATGTAAAAGTCAAACCTTCACGAAGGTTGAAAAATAAGCAAGGGATTTATTCTTCATTTCTTTACAAATTTTAATTCAGTCATATTTAATTTTAAAAAGGTGCATATCTGATACAAAAGTCCTAGAGAGAGATTTTAATGGGACTATATGTATATTAAATACATTAGCATATCACCCAGATATTTCAGTTAAGAATTAATACTTGTCAGATACAGAGGAACATTTTAACTAAATTAATTTTCAAATAACGTAACTACAACCAATTTGAGAGGTTATATAAAGAAAAATAGTCATTCAGTTATTAAATTCGCTTTAGAAAACTGAAGACAAGAAGATATATTTTTCTCATGATCTCTGGTTTTTGCAAAAAAAATGATTTTTTTTTTCATATTAGCACATTTGTATTGGTAAGAACCAGTTATCTGCGTAAAACACACATTCAATTGCAGACTACCTACACGTGGAAACTCAACCACATCACCAAAGAGAATATTATTTTCAAAAGCTCATACTATCTGAAAACACAGCTAGGTTCACGACTTTGTGGCCTGGGCAGTTGCATAGACTCTTGACCCATGCTTGTTTTAAGGCTTTGTTGTCACTCTCTTAAAACTCTTAATTTTTGAATAAGTGCTCCCACAATATGTTTTGCTAGTTCTGATTAATAGTATTAAATGTACTACGTGTAGATGTGCTTTGAAAGTCAGATGACATGTATCATTCCAATTTTGTAAAAGCATAGTATATCCATTTTTAAAGTGAGTGATTGTAAAACACATTCTTTAGAAAAAATCCATTAAAATACACACACACACACACACACACATACACGTGTGTGTGTATGTGTGTGTGTGTGTGTGTGTGTGTGTGTGTGTGTGTGTGTGTGTGTGTGTATTACTGCATATGCTTTAATATGCCCACTGGTCAAAGCCATATGATTATAAACTTCATAGAAAACATTTTCATAAGGAGTGGCCACCTGCCTGACAAAGTGAATGAGGCCCTCTGGTGATGTTACTCCTGGCGACCTGGAAGCCTTCTGGGACCATAACTTTTGCATATGTATAGTGAACCGGGAATAAATACCCGCACCACATTTATCCCCAAAGCTAAGCTTGGCAGGGCACCCAGAACAACTCAATCCAGAATGCATACCCAAGGGGAGAAACTATGCTCCCTCGCTCTTTGTCCAAGCCTGCAGCCCTGACCCTGGGAGGGCAGAGTGGGCAGCTGAATGCTGTCAGGCCCTGAATTCTAACATCCAAATTTGTATCTGATTTTGCCTGCTTGAATGGAAAACCAAAAGTGCTTTAATGACATAACAGAATGTGTGTGTAGCAGGAAAAATTAGCTACTGATATTTTAAACTAAGAATGAAGTTATTTATTTATGATATGTTTATTCTCATTAAGAATTAGGATATACAAACACCTTTATCTTAGTTTAAAAAAAAGTCATTTATTTGTTTATACATGATTTGGAAAGATATTAATGATTATTTTATAGCTGTAAAGGCCTCGGCACAGACATTCTAAGCTACCCCAGTACGTCCCAAAAGGGAAAAGCATTAGAGCAGGGAATATATAACTCTACATTTGTTAAGTTTTTAAGTTACAGTAATTATTTTAGTATGATTTCTCATTTATTCCACTTACAAGAACATAAATACATGTTTTTTGTAATAGTCACAAGCTATCATTTCCAAATTGGTCTGAGATCTCTACTTCCTATATTCAGACAGACTGAAATTGTTTGCATGTAATGTTCTGTTGAAGAGATTTCTTACCTGTTTTGGCCCATGTTGGGCACAGCTGTCTTGATAGGCCCGCCCAGTCAGGTGTAATTCAGCCAGTGTAGATTCCTACATAAAAAGGATTAGAATAATTCTTACACTGACGATATTGTCATGATGAAAGGATTTATCGAAAACACTGAACTCACATTGCAGTATAAGAACTAAATGCATTTCACCATAAAACTCCCTTAACCATGCATATGCTGATAATGAAGGTATTTTAAATATTTACTGTATGCTACATACTTTTCTAAGTGCTTTATACAGGTTATTTCATTTAACCATTTGATACATGCAATATCAAATGGTTAAATAAATCCTCAGAAGCTTAGAGCAATGTTCTACTTCTGTAACCAATTTTCCACATCTCTTTTGTAAAAACTTAGTAAAAAAAAATTAGTCAGTATATTAACAAAACATAACTTTGGTCTTAATTCCCTTCACTTAAGGATTTCTCATTATGTCACAAGTATGGATTCTGTTCCAGGATCACTATTTTTTACTTTTTTTTACAACCATCTATGAGTCTTAATAATAACTTATATTGGTGATATTTTATCCTTTAAATCAGAAATGAGTTTGCAGAGAGTGGCATTAACTATCTGACATAATAAGCACTGCAATTTTTTTTTTTTTTCCTAGAATGACTTTTTAAAATATATACCAGCTCTGGCAGAGGGGAACTAGATCCGAGAGAAGAATGTTACAGGCGGATGAGCCAACGACAAACTTTCCTGAAACCAGAGATTCTCCAAACCTGTCAACATGGAAAAGCAATGTCTCGTTGCAATAAAATGCAGAATGTAAGTATTATGGGAGGAAAATGAGACTCTAAGAAAAAAATAGCATTAAATCATATTATTTAATATGGTTTCAAATGTTATTTCAAAATCCTTCCTGTCATGTTGCTTCTTGTTGGAATATCCTCAGAATCCCTCATTTAGGAAGCAAAATTATTTCAGCTCTCCCACTAATTGACAGGGTGATATTAAGCAAGTCATTATGTGTGTAAAATGGAAAGAGAAATGAATAAAACCTATCTTTCAAGGTTTTTCTGGCAGAGACACAAGATAAAATACATAATCTACAGTATTTGGTATTAATAAATACTGTAATTATGTGCTTCCATAATTTATCATGTTCATTTATTAATTAAAATAAAATACATAGATTTTATTAAGCATCTACTACATGTCTACATGTTTATAATTCCAAGTACTTTAGATATGTTATCTTGTGACAATATTGTAAGATAGACACTGCTGTCTAAATTGTATAAGGAAGAAAACCGAGGCTCTGAGTATTTAAATGTGGTGGACCTGGGCTTTAGATGCGAGTTCCACTTGACTCTGTGGTCACTGCTCTTAATTGATACACATATGTTATTACATATATAAAGTTTTTAATGTTGTAATGGGAAGTCATTAGCTCAGGCCAGAAAATGTATTTTTTTTTTTTTCAAATAAAAGGGATCCTAACATCATGGCAGCAGAGATACTGTCACTTATATGTGTAAGAGAGAATAGATTATATTGCTAATTAATGTTAGATTGATAGACTATATTATTTATATGTTAGGTTATTAAATCTTTTATGAGGGATGTGCATGGCCATTATTGCCAGTGGTTGATTTTTGAAAGATATTCCTTCCAGGTATTCAAGAAACACATTATAATGATTTATTCTGGCCAATTGCATAGGATTGGCTGTGACTCATGATGGTATGCCTGTACCCTTTAGATATGGGTGTGAGCAAAAGCCTATAATACATCTTCTTTGGATCATATTCTGATCATCACTTGGTTTTACTAGGGTAGAGATGCCTCTTGACTAGGTAATGCCTACAGACTAAGCTTATTTCGTTAAACATATTGCTGGGGGCAAAAAAGAAGAAAAAATATATATACACTGTGGCTGCTTTAATTCTATTTTCTTTTACTAGTATGGTGACATCATTCCCTCCTAATGACACCATTTTTTGCCTGACTAACATTATATTTTCCTCTAAGTGAGGCAGAAAAGGCTTGAGGTTTCTAAAGAAGCCAAAATTTGAAAGAAAAAGAAAAAATATATATATACATACATATATACATATATATGTATATATATGCTTTCACCCACTAAAATGAAGGAGAGCGAGGAAGCACGCACATGTATGTAAATAAATTATTATCTAGGATAACACAGATATTTGGCAAAAAATTATATTTTCTGTAACATTTTCAAATTTCAAAGTACAAAAAATCTACAATTTTATTTCTCTATAATTATTGACTAATTATTGATTTGACTAATATGAGATAAATTATGACAATATGTATTTCAAAAAATATTGTTTTCCTCAGTATTATTGATTTAATATGATATGTATATATATACATATACACATATGAATTCACTGAACAAATTGTATTTAGAAAATAAATTTAAGTCTATGTAAATTGTATACATGTAGTTCTTTAAAATATATTTATTAATATTTACTTCAAAGTGTTAATTTTAATATCATATTCTGTATATTTAACAGTGAAATATAAACTATTGCTGTAGTCCATATATTTCTTTAATAATGTTCCCTTTCTCCTAAACCCATCAGAACTTCATATTTATTTATATTGTTGATATGGAGTAATAAACTTAAAAGTAATACACTTTTTTCCTTTTAGAACAGAATATAAACTATGGTCTACCTGTGTGAGAGGGAAAGGCAGAGTTTGTATTATTAATCTCTATTATCATGCATCCATGCTACCTTAGACCTAGGTGGAGTGGGAATTAGGGAGTATCTGGGGCCAGAAAATGAGGGAAGAGTTGGGGGTTAGGGGCGCAGTCAACAATGTGAATAAAAACACTGCTCTGTCTTCAAAATGATCTGAAGAAAAGCTGGTACCAAAACCACTGAGACTGATCTATAAAAAATATAGGCATATGTCTCAAAGATGAACTATACGACCTTCCTGAGTTTGCATTCAGACACATGACATACATTATTTACTAAGTACATGTTACAGATTCCGCTTTGGGCCAGGCAGTTTAATGATGAGCATCCTGACCATGAGAGGCAGGCTGCTATTTGAGGTTAATAAATATAGATTTATTTTAATCAATATCGATTTTGCACATGTTGTTTAACATCTTTAAAGATGCATTACTTTTAAAGAAAATCTATCTTTTAACTTTCAGTCAGATAAGTACGTCTTTTAATAGAAATTGAATGGGTACAGATTTCCATGGAATTTATGTTTCCTAGCAGACCAGAAACAAGAAAACGTGAGTCTGTTTCACAAATGTTACAATGAAATGAAAAATGAAGTGAGAGACGGTTAACGCTCCCACAACTATAAGGGGAGTGGGGTGAATAATTTCCTGTGCCATTATGCAGCCTCAGTTCCATGGGGCACAGCAAGTCATCAATTCAAAACAGGATATAACAGAAGATTGCAAAAAGGACCAAAAACTGCGAGAAGTCAGATATGCAGGTTGAATTTAATTATCCAAATCAGAACTTATCCAGAGTACCATGGTAGAGAGGCAGGTTGGAGAAAGCATTACTGTGGGAACAAGCTCCTGTGTTATTAAGAAAGTCTTTGACCATTTCTCATTGCTAAAGTGCGGATAAGACAAACCCACCAACAGACTTTATACCAGCCTCATGATAATCACCTTCATGAAAATATCCCTTGAATACCGAGTATCATTGTTTTCAAAAATGAACGCTTTTAACAAACAAAAAAAGATCCAGAAATAATAAATATGTGTCCTTAATAAACATAGAGAAGTTGTTTTAATAGCTTTTTTTGTATTTGTTATATATTGTATTCTTTAATAATATGTAAATAGTTTTTATTCCTTCATAGACAATAAAAAAGAGAAATTGTGAATACCTTCCCTACCACAGGGTCTTCATGGCAATAATCCTCTAATATCATGCTAGATTAGTGTTGGGATGAGGCAAAAATACACTGTTTGGTTTTTGAACCCCTTAGCGTTAAGAACATAAAATTATGCTATTTTGAATATAAACTGCATTGAATGCAAATCAATGTTGCTGCTAGGAAAACATAAAGGGAATAGTAATGTACAACTAGATCACAGACATTATGAGCTGAATCTTAGTAAAGTTAGGGCTGAAAGATAAGTGAGTCTCCAGAAAAAGAAGACATTGAAGTGATAACCCAGATTTTGCCTCCCCAATAACCTAAGGACTGAATGAAATTTATCAGGATAGACTTTACGGAACATTCCCTGCCTTCAGATATTCTGCATATGAATAACAGTTCACATAGGGACTACACACATACACACACATGCACAGGCTCACACATACATTATAAGCTATGAACTGAAATTCACCCTATTGTAAATGACTATATAGTTTATAATTTCCAAGAAGAAAAAGTAGATAGCTGACCTGTTCTGCCTGGAGATATGATTGAGGTTTGTATTTTGGAAGGTTGCTGATTATGATCCATTTAGGTGCCACAGCCATTCTATCTATTGTTACTGCAATTTTCAGTGTGTGTGCAATACACACACACACACACACACACACACACACACACACACACACCAAATACATGCCAATGTGCATGCACTGAACAAAAATAAATCCCTCACAATAGGGTTATATGTCACATGTGATCTTATGACTAAATATCTCCACACAAGACTATTTCATCATTCTAAAGTTTGTAAGACAAATTATTGTTCTTGAAAATCACCATTACTATATACTTAGACAATATAAAACAAGTGAAATGGAAAACAATTAAATTATATTTACATGATTGATTCAAAGCGGTAACATTAGTTGTGCACCAAAATCAAGATGCCATTTTCCATGATTTTAGAAACTTCAGGTGCATGTATGTAGGAGGGGTACAGCATGCTAAGCAATAGATGACAGCGCATTCTCTTTGCGATGTCTAAGAACTGTAGTAGACCCTGTAACAACTAATTTAGTAACGCACCAATGTCAACGCATGACAATAAAGTTTAAAAATCTTTCGATAACCTCTTAGATTACTATAATTTAAATGGAAACAATTCCTTGCTGATAATACTGCTAAAAGTATAAGGTTCAATTAAAGAGCCAAATCAGCTTTCTCATGTTTCCTACCTCCTTTTGACTCACTCCACTGCACATCCCCTCTAGGTGTTGGGTGACAAGTCCTATGAGAAAATTTGTGTCAAGAGAGCCAAAACACCTAGTCAGGAAAATCATTTCATACTGGAATAAGCCAAAGAGAGAAGAAAAACAATCTATTCAGCCTCCACTTTATCTAGTATCTCTGAACATGAGATCTCACAGGAAGAACTGAAACTGAGAACTTATTCTGTTCTACCCAAGCAACTGAATGCCTCTGGGCCCCATTTGGCTAAACTGAAGCAATGAAAGATGCAGGAAGAGGATGCATTGATACTTTTCTGTCCCATCTGTACTTATAAACTGTTAATGTACTATGTCTACCCAGTTGAGTCACATCAACCAGATGCTTCATTCCTGGCTTTGTGTAATGAAAGAAAGGGGGAACAAAAGATGGCACCAGAAATTTGTCTTCAATATATATCTTTTCATAGCAAAAAAGGAAAAAAGAGGAAAACACTACTTATATTCTCCACTATTTTCCTCCTCTGCTGCTATTAGAATAAACCATTAAGTCAAACTGTACCAAGATTCTGACTAGTGCTGCCTAATTTCTTAAATCCATACCTCTAATACCACCTACTTCTCCCTTATCTATTTCCCTTCTATTGCTGGTGAACAGAGTATTATTTGATACACAAATAAAAAAGCTTTAGGAAAAAGTCTCATTGGTACTCTAATGAAAATAACTTCAAAGCTACTATGCCCAACACTGAAATTTTACCCATTTTTCTCCCATTACAAATTATGGCTATTGATGATGTCCATTATATCTTATGTTTCTCAGTTAAGTTAAATGACAATGTTAAGAAAGTCCAATGACATATTAGAAGTAGCATAGAGATGCTCTGTGAAACACTCTAGCATATAAAGTCAATTTGGAAGAGTATATTGTAAAAAAGAAGAAGGTATATGTCTGAACATGTAGATAAAGAAAAATAGATGTCCATATATCTGGAAAATAAACAGATATACACACTTGAGGATCATAAAAAACAATAATAAATTATTTGTATTAAAGAATAATAAAGGTAATTATCCAGAAGCTAGAAAGAAGGTTGTTAATAACAGTTTAGAAGCAAGGAGATAGAAGCCATTTAGACATGGCTGAATGAGGTCAGATACAACTTTTTTTTTTTTTTTACAACATGAAAACCCATAGATTTTACCACAAAGAAAAGTCATAAAATTTGTTAGAAATGGAACAAAACTTTTGCCAGCAGAACTAAATGCTGTCAAGGTGAGTTACTCCATCCTCAGGATAAAGCAGAGGCTACAGAACTAGGTAAGCCAAACACACTAATAGCAGATAAACTTGATTAGCTGAATCAATCAATTCAGACTTGATTTGATTTAGACTTCAGGACTGAGAGAGAAAAGCAAAATTAGAGACACCCTCTTAGCCAATGCTTGGGTGGTATATAGTCCAAGGGATGGCTGGCCATCAGAAACCTTGGGCTTTCATTATTAATACCAAAAAATTAATTAGCATGAACAAGTATATAGTAGATCTGAACACAAAAATTGAGGTAATAACTATTTAGTAGGTCACAGCAAATAGATAAATGTGCCCTGTTTCCAGAGACTGATTTTAACATGAGATAGTGAAGAAGACAATTGATTGACTCTGTGAGATCCTTTTAACATAATAGCCATTAAAATTCTAACAGATATAATAAATACAGAGCCAAATGGCCAATGCAATCAGCAACAGATAGAACTCAATACTCAGAACATGTAAGGCAGGTATATTTAATATTTGAGAATCCAAGAGATTACTGGTGCATTGAAATGTACAAATAATTGAGCCCCAGAGAACTTACACTGTGGGTTGGATCCCACATAAAGAGAGCTGTTGGCAGGTCCTCTACCCAGCTGGAAACAGTGAAGTATACCTGAGACAGCAGTGACAGGTATCAGGAGAAATTCAGCTGTCAGAACAGGAATTCTCATGCCCTACATATGAACTTCTGATGGTCCAATCTGACCTGTTTCAAACACATATGATTTGGAGGCATCAAACGGTTTTTGAGAGTTAAATATCTCAATACCAATGACGGTGTGGTAAAATTGAAACGTTACCAAAGAACGAGGGGTGGGGGTGGTTTTATGCAAAATCCTTTATACACTCTGATATTACTAGGGCATGCATTAGTTATCATTTCAACTCAAAGAAATAACTTGTTACAGAACTGCATTCAAGTAAGCAGGGAGCCTTAAAGAGTGCATGATGTGAGACTAGTCAAGTTTGCCAATAACCTTCTATTAATGTTCATTCAGAGGATGAAAATCAGAACTTAACTCAGGCATATTTTTTGGGTGCTAAACAAGAGGAAAAAGATCAAATTTAATCAGATTATAACATCATGTTGAATGTTTAACTTTCTCAACTAACCAATTAGTTTGGTCATGGTTTAGGTCAGGAAACACATAGAAATATATATTCCCTCTCCTATTTTCCATGTCACTTTTACTTATCTACCCACTTAATAAAGCTTTAAATCCTTTTCCTCATTCTCATCCTCTTTCATTGAAAACAATCAAGAAATAATCACCCTTCAACTCTTAAATGGCAGACATAATTTAATCAGAATAATAATTTTTTTCATCATTTCATCAGAGCTATCATTATGAAATATCTATACCTTTACTCCCTGTAATCTCTACTGATTCACTATTAAAACACAGAGAGAGAACAAGAAGACAAGCTAGACATTGGATAAAATATTTGCAAAACACATATTTGATAAAGAACTATTACCCAAAATATGCAAATATCTCTTAAAACTCAGCAATAAGAATAACAACCTAATAAGTGACCAAAAGATATGAACAGACACCTCAACAAAGAAGATATACAGATGACAGATAAGCATACAAGAAGATGCTCAACTAATGTGTTATTAGGGAATTACGAGTTGTAACAATAATCAGATGTCACTACACACTTATTAGAGTAGGGAGTACCCAAGACACTGACAGAAAGATTCTGGTGAGGATGTGGAGCAACAGGAACTCTCATTCATTGCTGAAGGGAATATAAAAGGGCATAGCAACTTTGGAAGGCAGTTTGGTGGTTTCTCACACAATTAAATGTGCTCTTACCTTCTAACCCAGCAAACACACTATTTAGTATGAATTGAAAACTTATGTCCACACAAAGACCTGTAAATGGATATTTATAGTAGCCTTAATCATAATTGCCAAAACTGGAAGCAATTAAAATATCTTTCACTAGGTCAATAGATAACTGCAATAATTCGCACAACAGGATATCATTCAGTGTTAAAAAGAAATGAGCTATGAAGCCATGACAAAAAAATGGAGGAAACTTAGCTGCATCTCATTAAGTGCAAGAAGACAACCCATATAATACATATATTGTATGATTCCGACTGTGACATTTGGACAAGGAAAAACTATGGAGACAGTAAAGAGATCGGTGGTGCCAGAGGGTACAGGGGAGGGAAGTATGAATAGGCAGAACGCAGATTTTTAGAGCTGTGAAACTAATTGTATATGATACTGAAATGGTGAGCCCATGACATTATAAATTTGTCCAAAGACACAAAGTGTACAACACAAAGAGTAAACTCTCAGGTAAGTTATGGACTTTGAGTAACAATGCTGCATCGATGTATGTTCATCCATTGTAACTGATGTGGGACGTGGACAGTGAAGGAGGCTGTACATGTAGTGGCAGGAGGTATATGGGAGCTCTGTGTATGTTTTACTCAAGTTTTTCTGTGAACCTAAAACTGCTCTAAAAAATAAAGTCTATTTCAAAATACATACACACACAGAGGCGAGCTAAAGTCAGTATACAAAATCTATCATGTTTCTGCATACTAGAAACAAATGACTAGAATTTTTTAATGTGGTACCATTTATAATACAATCAAATACATGAAATGCTTAGAATGAAAAAGTTACTGATAAAAAAGAATTAAATATATTAGACAATAAAAGCCAGATTTCTCACAATCGAAGAATAGAATTATAAACATGGACAACTAAACGTACTGGAATGAACATGGTGGTATTGAATTAATATTGGATATATTGATATGTTTAGGTTTATGCATGTATTTGTGAGTTGTGTGTACACATATATATTTAGATCGATCTATATATATATATATATATATATATATATATATATATATATATATATATATATATATATAACATATAAATGTACATAGATATGTCCCCAAGCTCTGTTCTCTGAGATGATCTGATATTCCTAATGAGCATGGCAGGGGAATAAGCACACAGACGTGAATTAGTTACATATAAGCAGTTTGATGAAATGACAGAAGCCAGATTTAGAAAGAAAATTTGTATTTCTGGCTTTAGTTTGTTCTCTCAGCAGTTTTGTGAGGAGTCCCTGCCATACCTGTATTTGACCTTATTGTGTTCCTGTTACATAGGTTCAAGGCTGCCAAGCCTCTGGACTTGGAATAGCTCAGATCCCAGGCTGCATTGTTAAGTCACAGGCCTCCGGGCTGGTATTTCCCCTGTGCAAATAAACGTTGCTAGTAATCTAAGTTCACATTTAAAGATTACCTTTTCTTTTGATCCTGAAGTCGTAATGCGTGGTATTATTTGATTTCTGTCCTCTTTTCTGCCACTGAGTATATAATTGATAAGAAGCCTAAAGATTCTCACATCTGGAAAATTTAATCCTGCAGCAGAGTGGCCCCATGATTGAAGCTCTGCTATCTGTTGACACAATAGCCATTTCTTTGTCTTCATCTCTTCGTTTTGCTTATTAGGGTCCTGTGTTTGCCTCCCTATGAGATCATCTTGCTTGATTCCCTCTTACAAACTACTTCAATATTCCTAGACACAGGCAAGCCATGGAAAGGACTGTAGCATTTCTAATAAGAACATATTAGATAACATATTTGTTATCTTAAAGAATAACAAAAAAGTGTTTCCCCAATGTAAGTCACTATATTTTTTACTAGCTACAAATAAACTTTACAGATATATATTAAACGTGAACTGCAAAATTTAAAACAAACATTATTCAAGACATTGAGGCATTATAATGAATAAACATGCATACCACTTAGGTGCATCAGACATGCTTTGTTAAATTTTAGAATCCATTTCCCCATCAATTGAGGTGCCCAAGAACTTAAAACTCTGTAATCTTTTAATGTGTAAAGCATTGATTGTGTCAATGTCAGAATAGCTTGTGATCAATTACTCTGTGTCAAGTCAGGGGAAATTTCATTATTTCCTTGATCCCTTTACTCTGTATCTAATATATACAAAGAGCACTTAAAACTCAATAACAAGGAAACAAGCAACCTGATTCAAAAATGTGCCAAAGAACACAGACATCTTACCAACTGACAAGAAAATATTATATATAATAATAAGCATGAAAGGGGATGAGTGTATGTTGTTTGACTTGTTGCTTTAGCAAATTAATTAATTGATGCTTAAATATTGAACTAAACATATATGCCTAAAATTAACACCACTTGGTCATGATATATTACTCTTAAATATTAGTGGATTTAATTAGATAATGTTGCATCTTTCTATTATAAAATATTGTTTTCTTTTTATAAGCACCATATTTGATATTAGCCTTAATTTCTGCTTAGATATATAAGAAAATAACAGGGTTTCACTGCAAAAAAAATTTTGGTGAAAAGAGAAATTTGCCAAAATTCTACGCAAGGATTAAAATGTGGACTAACTTAATTTTTGTTTTTAAGAAATTTTAACTTACATAGCTTATTTATTTTGTTTTTAATATCAAAATTATGATCTGTAGTCTGGTAGAAAAAGCCAAAGATGCAGCATCCCAAATTTCTGGAAATAGTAAGTGGTAATATTTGTACAATTAAAAAAAATATATATATATATATATATATATGTATATATACACATACACACACATACACAATGTTAATGAAATTATCTTTTTTACTTGGATGTGATTTTAGTAGAATGTTTATAAAGTTTGTAAGGCATTCCAACAAAAGCCTTAGGAGTTATATCATTAATCATTTTGATATAAATATTTTTTATTGTTAATGATAATAATTTAAACAATAGTAAAATAGTACACCAATAAAAATGTTTTTGGTAATATGCTTTAATAAAAACAATGAGGATAAGACCTATAAGAAATTATCAACCCAAGAATATCATGAAAATTAACTGTCTAACTTTGAAACTTATAATAAAAGCCTTCCTAAACATACATTTTCTATATACTTTTTGTTTTCTACTGGCTTGTTCACATGGCATATGTTCGAAAATATTTATTGAATTTAAAAACAAATACAAGATAAAGGAATGCAAACTCTTGGCTGAACCAACTAGATCAGAGCTTGCATGGTATGACAAATACAAACTCTTCTGCTAATTTTTTGGTATTTTAAGATTTCTTAAAAAAAGTGCCATTCCATTTGGCTTGAAAAAAAATTCCTCTAAATAAGAAATGTTTTTCTTCTCTTTTTTCCTCACCTCTGCATTTCTTCCTTTAACCTATTCTTATTTACTTATTCTTACTTACTTATTGTGCCCAAAGATGTATGCAGGGTTAACGTTATTTTCTCAGAATTCATGAAATCCATTTCTGACAGAGATGAAATAGGAGAAGAAAAACTGAACTTCAGACAAAAAAAAGCGAGTTTAATAAAAGGAGAGAAGGTCATAAAAACAGAGAGTGAATGTTCTGAAACAAAACTTAGACTGCTGTATAATTTTACTTAGAGCTGACACTATATAAATGAATGATCTACTTTAAAATGTTTGCCACATCACTTCATTCTGGGTGTTAGAGAAAGAGGGCTGTGTATAGTTTTAAGATAGTATAATGATACAATCAAATATAATGTTTAGATTAGCAATCTAACTCAGTAAATTCACCAACCATCACATGTGCTTGGTCATAGAGATTCAGAACTGCTAATAAAGAATTCCTGTACACCTAATTGGAAAATCCGCTAGTAAAATTAACACTAATTTTTAGAGTTCATTAATTTTCTATTAAATCCTCCTATATGTTTAAGCCCTTTAAAATGGAAAGCATGCTAAACAGTATCTAAATGATTATGCAGACTATAGAGAAAGAAGAATCAATTATTTTTATTATTCTATTAGGAAGAATAGAAACACATCAGCTATTAAATAGCAGTTATATCTGTTTCATTTCAAGTATTAAAAGTTGGCATTCCATATAGATTCCACCTAGACATAAATGTTAATAATGTATCATTACTCATTCTATAAATCATCATAATTGATATTCCTATGTAATTATTTTAATCAACATATTGGCTCCTTAGACGTATGTGTGTGTGTATCTGCTTAAAGGGTTATAAAAACTCAATGGGCACTGCTTTTTTATACCTGTTTCTGTAAGAGTTCAGCAAGTAGTAAAATAACTTTGTATCTAACATAGTGTTAAAAATGTATGAAAGTATTTTCTCACATTAGATTTTATTTTGATATTATTGTAATTTTATAACTGAATAAAATCATGTCTGTAATTAAAGCTGATAAACTGAGCCATTCTGTACAATGAAAGGAGACTGGACTCTCCTGTAAAAGAACAGACACAGTGTCTTCACTCATTCACATTTTTGTCTTAGTACTTTTATTGTAGCCGAAGGTCAAAGTGTCTAGATTTGAGTGACCTGGTTTCTGTTTGCTGTGCAGAGAAAAATGTACAACTCTATACATATTTCTGATGGCTTATAATTGTGTTGTAGTTCTCCAAAGGCTTAAACATTTTATTGCAACTTATAAACATAGAATATATATGTGAAAATCTCCTATAGTGAGATTTCAGTATCTTCAATGTCAAATAATCTTGCTTCCTAATACTTGTACCACTATCATATAGAGTTCTACATGCTAAAAATGTTATTAAATGATACAGATAGATTGTAAAATGCAAGGAACACTTAATAGGTTCTTTGCCCATTATTCTAGAGTGATGTGGAAGTCAAATTAAAAAAAAAAAAAAAGATAAAAAGGTTTGACAGTTTGATCAATAGTTTTCATTCACTTTTGTTTGAGAAAGTCAAGACTAACACCCCTTCTGAAGTAGCCAAGATGATATGTGTCATTTTTTCCTTTTCTAAAATGTATCTTCTAATCAAAATTTTTTCCAAATTTCCTTCATTAGTCAATACACACAAATTCTTTTAAAATTATATTGAAAAAGGATTTTTTACAGTTCAAAAGGATATAAAAGATATATAAATATGAACCATAATCTTTGATGTCTTTTTTCTAAAAAACAAGTTTCTCATTGAATGAATGCATAATTTAAAAAATATGATTTAAAAATGAATCAGGGATATCCTGAAGCCAGGATGATACAACAGGAATTGGATTTATTGGCTCACTTGAAGTAACTAAAAAAACTAAAGAATAACATGTGAAAGAACAGTTTTCAGACTTTGGACATCAGAAAACAGAACAGGGATCCCTCAGAGAGAGGCCACGAATGAGGTAAGACTTCCAGTTGCCCCAGGTTACTACTGACGTAAGTGGCCAGGCTGCCATGCAGAGAAGGAAAATCCAGATGGAACTCTGTGGTCTTCCTGCATTACGAAGGTAGAGATGGGAGGCTCATGAGGCCAAGGAAGCAGGAGTTTGCAAGAAGACTGGAGAAAGGTGCATGGAAGAACAAGGGGTCTGGGCTCTGAAGATCCTCAGACCAGCCCTTCCTGTCTTCAACTGAGTGCTGAGGACAGCAGGCAAGAGGAAATCACCAGAAGTTAGAGAAAGAATCACACAGAGAAAGGAATAGATCATAGATCCACAAGCCAAAGTGGAAAACCTCAAGATTTAGTGGGCACCCAGGAGAGTAATCATAAGGTTATTAGCTTTGAATGGGGTCAAATTAGCTTTAAACTAAAGGCTGCTACAGTGCCACACTAAAAAGCTTAAAGCAAGCCTTAAAAGGATCAATCTGCTTTAGATTAGTTTAACTGAAACACAAAAAAAGCTTAATAATATTTATAAGGTTGTAAAGATATCTAGCACTAAACAGCTAAATTTCACAATCTCTGACACCCAGTAAAATTATAAACATGGAAAGAAGCAGAAAAACAAAGAAAAGGACATCAACCAATTGAAATAGATCGAACATGGAATAAATAATAAAATTAGTAGACAAGGATATTAACCTAGTTGCTAAATCTCTGTTCCATATATTCAAGAAGATAGAAGAAAGATTGAACATAATTAGCAGAGACACTGAAAATGCAATAAAAACTCAAATCATATTTCTAGAGGTGAAAACTATAATGTCTGAAATGAAAATTCACTAGATAAAATTAAGATTAGATTAAATATTCCAGAGAAAAATCAGCAAGCTTGAATATATATTAATAAAAACTATTCTAAATAACAGGGAGAAAAAAGATTGGAGAATATCTGTGTATAGTGGAATAATATCTAGTGGCACATATATGTATACTTAGTAGCCCAAAATAAGAGGAGAGACTTATCAGAGAGAAAAAATATATATTTGACTATACTGATTGCCAAATATTTTTTTCAAATTTGAGTAGAAGTATAAATTTACAGATTTAAAAATCTCATCGAATTTAAAAAGAAAATCTGTAGTATAAGAAACATCAGACTATACAAAGTGCATCATAATCAAATTATTTAGATGAATAGCAGTTATACTGAGTGAAAGAAACCAAACAAAATGAATACATAATGTTTGATTTAATTTATATAGAATTGTAACAAATATAAATGACTATATAGTAATGAAAATCAATTCAGTTGTTATCTGGGGAGAAGGAAAAAGGGCACATTGGAAGAATGGCGATTGGATATGAAAGCCATTGTAGATACAATCATGACCTTGACTTTGGTAATGATCTCACAGGTGTGTGTTTACATGTGTGTGTGTGTGTGTGTGTGTGTGTGTGTGTGCATGCAAGTATGCTTAGAGTTATCAATTTTAACATTTAACAATATGTGAAATATATGTCGATTACGCTCCAATAAAGAATAAATTAATTTAATCTTTTAAATAAGATTAAAAAACAAAAACAGGATAAGAGAGTATTCTTAAAGACACTCCACAGATATTACACATCAAAACAATACAAAATCATTTTGTCAATTAGATTATCACTAAATTAGATAATTTTTCATACAATATAATTATCTTTAAATATAATTGAGTATGAACACACTTGTTATTTGCTTAACCATAAAAAATAATATCATTAAACATATAGTTGTGATATTGAGGAAATGTGAAAGTCAAAGAACTTTTTAATATATATTCACAACTTTCTATTAACACCTTGAAAACTTTATGCAAGTGATTTTGTGTTCTGGAAACAATACTAGGAAGTCTCTAACCCTGAGTCTACTAAGAGGTTAAAAGATACCATTGTTAGATGTCTGATATTTAGAAAAGAGTAACATATATTTGATCAACAGTGAAATACACATGATATAATCAAACGAAATTTTGTTTTCAGTGTTTGCAGTTAGAATAATGAAACAAGAGCCAGTTTACACTGTTACACTGCTTATCAATGTGACGATTAAATGATACAAAAAGAAGAAAACAAAGTAAAGTGACATTTAAAAAATAATATAAAATTTGAGTGATAGAATTAAAATGTATTCTCAGGTTTCTAATTACAAAGTTCTGGTTATTTTTTTTTATTTTAAGTCATAGATTATTATTATTATTGCTGTTGGGTAATACATCACTGAGTTAGACTACTGGCATGAGTATCGAGAATATCCAATTATGTAGAAGACTAATTAGATTGAGTACACTGACACACCTCCAGGGCTCATACATGGGGATTAATTTAAGGTAAAATTAAGACTAAAGCAGTAATTTTTGAATAGTTTCCACATCCTCTGAAGACTTTACAATAAGAATGTTTCAGAAATATGATTTATGATGTTATTATATGGAGATAGGTATGATACTTAGGATTTCCATTCGGAAAATTAAATTCAAGGCTGAAACACATGTCTCCATATGTTATATGTGAAGGACTAACCATGATATTGACTGGAAAAAAGCAAGCAACCAAAACAGGTTTAACTTGCAATGTGCTTAATTGAATGGCTCTCTGAGGGAGTGTGTGCTTAAGCAATGATATCCTACTACCTTTGCCAACAGATTCTTTTCCTTCCTCGTGTGCATCATAAAAAAATGAACTCTTTAACACATATAGTCCTTAACGTGTTCAGTCAAAAAAGAAAAAAAAAAAGCATGCCAGGGAAATGTGCAAATCTATAAGAACTACCTTCTCTCTAATCAAGAAAATACTGCTTGAAAGGATATAACAATCACAATATGAGAAAATAAATTAAATGTTGGCATAATAATGAGTAGATTGGTGAAATTTTCAAATATTGTGCTCTTAGTAATTTCTAAGGGTTATTTTATTTGCACTACTGTTATTTTAAATAAAATTTTAAATAAGTAAATTGTAAACAAAACTGGTGTTTTGAAACATCTCTAAGCTTTACAGCTCATGGAATCATTATTTAACAAATAAACCTCTGGCAAATTTTAAATACATACAACATTGAAAAGACTATTAAGAGCATGGAAAGGCAAGCAACAGATTCAGGCAAGATATTTACAAAGTATATATTTGACAAGAATTCATATGTAGTATTTGCATAAATAGCATCTTCAGATATGTAAAAAAAAGATAATTCAGTTAAAAAAATGGGCAAAGACTTGAATAGCTACTAAACCAAAAAAAAATCCAATTTTTTTATTCAAAGTCAGAAATGTTTTCCTCACAGATTCGAGGAAGTTATTTATTTATGTAATTACAATAAATGTGTCCTTTATAAAATATATATTTGGTAAAAAAAAAACTCACATATTTGCGAAATATATTTGTAATTATATTTTTCTCGATTTGTTGCTCATCTAAGTTCTTAATGTTTTAAATTTAGCACTTGTAATTTTCTGCATTTTCATAATTGCACAAGCCAAAAACTAAGAGACACTTTGAAATAGCCTAAAATTTCTAAACTCCTGTGCAGGCGTATTATATTAGAATTAAAGGTTTATTTATTTTAAAAAAGACATAAAAATTTCTACAAAAATGAACATAGCTAGCACAAGTAACTTTCAGAATAAGTAACAATTTTGTGTTATTTTAGTGAGAGAACTTTAGGATTGTTTAATATAAGTTGATAGTCTAATTTTAGGATAACTCATTGAGATTAATTAACATACTAAATATAACTAACATGTCAGTCATAACTACAAATTGAAGTTCACAGTATGTAACTTGAATAGATTTAGAAAAATATTTTTTTACTGGATGGATATGGGTAATATTGTTTATTGGCATAGTTTAAATCCTTGTAATTAGCTGAGAATAAATTGAGAAAATTAGTGTACCCATTGTAGAATGAAATGCAAAGAACATTGAAAAGACTGTACCTTTTGCTGCTGTGTTTTCTAAAGTCCTTGTTGAATATAAAACAATAATTTAACATAACATTAGATTTTACGGTATTATAAAAATTATATGAGAGACTTGTTCCAGTTTTACAAAAATTAGCTCATGTTGTGCATTTCTACAAGGGGCATTCATTATGCACCTAAGACTCCAGAAAGAAAAAGTAGTTCCCTTCGGCCTGCTTGCTGTGTTCAGCATTTGAACCTGGCTGAGTTTCTAATTAGAAAAATAAATAAAACATGAAGCATAAATAAGGAAGGTTAATGCAAACTACATACTGGGACTAATCTAAAATACTATTTCCAGAAACAAGTTTTCACAGGTTAAAAAGCAAAATATGGAAAAAGGGGATCATTCTTTGGGGATAAAAGGGAAATGCATTGTATGTAAAGGAATAGCTAAATTAGAATACAGAAAAAAATCCTGGATTAGATTGTATTTTATATCCTATTTTATGTAAAATTATTATTTTAAGAACATAGGCAAGAAAAATGGGCAGTGTATGTGTAGGTAGATTTCTACTTTAAAGTTAATTATGTGCTGGAAAAATGTTACATGATGACTTTGAGTAATCAATCATCTATGAGCCGTGAGGCCCTTTTTTCCTGAATGCAATACTAGATTGGAATCTAATATTCAAAAGTGTGAAAAGTAGATAGTAGTTAGAATACGTGGTTAGAAGCAACAAAGACAGTCCAAAAATGCTTTTCGTAAATTCAGAAATCTGTAAGTCAATGGGTAAATTATATTTCGGGAATCATTTACTTGAGATAAAGTCCTAGTGTACTCTGAAAGATCTCTAGTGACTCACAGAAATATCGCTATTTCAGCACAGTAATTACATTCAACAATTTAGAGTGGGCTAAATCTTCAGGATGGTTGTTGCAGGAATATTAGAAGGGTTTGTTTAAAGATCTACGGTAATATTAAAAACAAAAAAAATCCTTTGAAAAGGAAAAAAAGAGAGACAGAAAGGAAAAAGAAAGGAAAACTAAAGGAAAAGGAAGAGGTAACAGCAAGCAAAATTACATGCCTACTTGAAGAATTGCTGTTGAGAATCTTAATACCACTTTCACTTTGGAATGCATGTCAAATAAGATATTGCATGAACTGTTATTTTAAAATATATCAAAATAATTATATAATGCAAAATATTTCCATTAATGTGAGGGATATATTTATAAAGAACTCATGTACTTATATTCCCAAGTAATTCAAAACTAATTTACATATTAGCTTCCTAGTCATGACAATTTTAAAAACTTAAAGCTACATGTTTCAATTTATGAAAATTTAGCATGGTTCTTTTTATTCAGCTTTATCTGTAATATTTTTCAGACTTCATCTCCCAATTAATCATACAAAGTAGAATCTCAGCTGTTCCATCTTCTCCACAGAGTTCCACTTCTGAACTCTGTAACAAATATATTGAGTTTTAGCCCATTTAACATGAGGACCGACACTTTCTTGAAAGTGCCTCAGAATATAAAAAGGTATAAATTGCAGATAAAGTTTTATCATTACTTGCTGTTACATGGTTTGATTTTTTTTTTTCATAATTCCAATCTGCATAAAATGAAACTCACTTTGCCCAGACTTCGCATCACTAGTGCGAAAGATACCATGCAAGGCATCAGGTAAGCACATAAGAGGTAAGAACTTTAACAATGCAAACTTCCCATGAAATATTTTAACTAGAGAGCAGACAGAAATGAAAAGAGCTCCTGACTTTGAACCATGGTGTTCTGTTACTTACATAGAGCCCCTCTCCCTTAGCTAGCAGAATCCCTAATACAAGTCTGTCCTATAAATCAGATCTATGGTACAGACAAGGACTAGAGAAAGAAACACACATGGGAAAGCTGCAAAGGTTACAGTAGTTTGCGAGGTTCTTCCCGCTCTTATCCCTGGACTATAATTTCTAATTTCCTTTTAGATCTGTGCTGGGAAATCCTATGATCTTTTTGCCCCTTCTATTTATTGCTCACAGTGGGACTTACCAAAATTTACCTCTCTAATGCCTTTTTACTGAGGAAAATAAATCTTGTGCTTCCATGGCATATCATGGAGAAGAGAAGGATAATGGATTCGATAAATATTAAGAATGTAAAATTGGCAGAACTTGGTTTGTGATTGGAAACATGTAATGATGAGACATGAGCTAAAAATGCGTACTAGATACTTGGTTTGGGTGGAGGTGGGTTTAGAGTGGGAGGAGCAGAACTGGGTTACCAGTGATAAATCCAAACTAATATCAGTTAGGTTGTAGGTACTAGGATACCTCCATGGGTGGTTAATCATTTTTTTTTTTTTTTGAAGTGTGATTCATGGATGAGGCCTTAGAAACTACATCTGAGCTGGCAAGTCAAAGGTGTAAGATAGTAGTGCATTGACCTCTATACGACCACTAGAATGGTCATGAAAAAATACAAAAAGAACACCAAGAGACAGGGGAGATGGATAGTTAAATGCAGAGCACAGACCAAGCAAGAGTGTAAAAAGTGGATCTGGAGATTCTTTCCCCTAACGTAGAACAGATTTGGCAGTCTGGGGCACCTTGACCTAAACTAGTATTGTCCTTTACTAATATGTGGATCACTGAATAGTTTTATGCCACATTATATAATATATTAAGGCTAAAACTCTTTCTCTCTGATATTCATTATCATCACATTTCTAGCACAATTTGTGGATGACAGAAACAAATGACCTGGGACTACAATTCCGAATATACAATTTACTATTTCTCAAGAAAAATCAATCTCTCTAAGCCTGTTTTTCTTTTATGAAGTAGGGATAATAATGTTACACTAAAGGATTATTGCACAGTTTAAAGATAATGTATGTAAGGGGTAGTTTGCATGATGCCTGATCCATGAGAGGTAGCTGGCGATTAAATGCTATTTTATTGTTACCCTTAGTATTATGTGATTCTCCCAACAGCACAATGGTGTGAGTCTCCATCGTTTCAGCAATTAGTGGCATATCTTAACAGACAGCTGAACACTCTGGAGTGGGTAATTCCTGTTTTTCTTATTCTGGAGAACAATTGATCTCTTGTGTCTGCCCTGATTTAAAGCTAGTCATTTCAGAAACATAATGATACATCTTAGATGAAACCACTTCCCTGAATACTGATTCATGGAAGCAGAAAGAGATCATCGAGAGTCTTAAAAATAACCACCATGTGCAAAATAATCATTGATACTCTCCTAAATTACAACATTGAGATCAAAGACAGCCCAATAAGGCAATCAGCTTTCATTCCAGTCAATGATGCTTTCTATAAAGTTATAATTCTAATGTGTGCCTGATCAAAAGTATGTATTCCAGCAATCTCATATATTTATATTTCTCACTCTAGGCAAAATGAAGGAAGGAAGAGACTTTAGAACATCACAGACGAGTTTGCCTAAGAGACCACTAGCCTTATAGGCAGAATCCAGGGTGGATCAAAGCGTTTGAGCACTATTGCTGAGGTAAATATTTAGCTTGCTCCAATGTAGTGGCTGCTTGTGAAGTTAGTTTAGTGAAATGATTAAGAACTGTCTACAGAGTCCATCAAATCTGATTTTGAATGTCAAATATGTAAGGCATGTTAAATAAAAATTTCCAAATCTCTGTGAAATAGAAACAAAAACACTTAAGAGGTTAAAGACAAAACCTAAAACTTGCCCAATCATAACATAGAAGTTACTCCATAAGGAGTTCCTATTTGGAAAATAAATAAAGACATTTATTTGCTGAGGCAAACTGCCATCACTTTGGGGATTGCTCATAAGGGATTCTGCCTGAAAAAAAATGAAGGAAGTGGAGGGTTGGAGGACTTGATGGGAAAATAAAACAAAACAAAGCACCCTACTAAATTGGAGAAATTAGAGTTCTGATACTAATACTATATGGAAATTTTATTGTACTAATAATTGCTGTATTTTAGACTATTTAAGAGAAAAGTGCTATGTCTACTTTTAGCAGTAATTTCGTTTTTTATTTAAATATATTATATTGAGAATTTGTTTTATATTCCATTCTGTGGAAAAAGGTATATGTATAACATCAATATTTCAAAATCTATGAAATAGAAACTTTTACTTATAATATTTAGGTGAAAGTGGAAACTTACAAGAACATTTGTCATTTTTAATAAAGGAAAATATGTTGATTTCATGTGGTCCAAATATTATGTTAAAATTGTTTTTGTTTTTAAATGATAATAAGGAGGACTATTCAATTAAATGTTGATTTGCAAAAAAAAAAAAAAGAATGGAAAAGAAAATTCTTAAACTAGCTTAATTATACTTTTGAACAGATAATTACATGGCTTAGTTATTTCGTACTCATTACAAGGTTTAGCCCTGATACCATGGTGAGACTCATAATTATTTTTATGCTGGGATTTATAGTAATAATGAGAAAGACTCAAAGGAGAGAAAGTTTAAGAATTATCATTATCATTCTATTTTTAAACCTTCCTGTGGATATTTTTCAGAGCTTTTATTAAAATAGCACTTTTCAAGGTAGGTTAACAGTCACTTTCAAACATCTAAATTAATTTCCCCATGCAAGTAAGAGGACGAGTATGCACTGGGCATAGCCACTCATCTTCTGCAGCCCAGCTGTCATCAGGGAGGTGACATATTACAGAAGAAACTCTAGGATGAACAAAGAGAGATTCTGCATCTAATAGAAAATATAATTTAAATAAATTTTCTAACATGTGTTTATTGATGTTATGCATAAGTAAAATTTTCTTAAACGACAGAATATGTATTATTACTTGACTCCATCGCTGTATTTCTGTCACCACTACTATATAGCTTACCTACGGTGCTGATAATGGTGTTTTTCTACTATTTGACAAAAAACATTGCTAGGTCTAGTCTAGCCAATTAATTTTTATTTTAAAAATAGCTCATTATAATATACAACATATAAGTTTTTTTAAATATGATGTTTGGAATAATGGTCTCTAAGTACATGGAAAACATACTCAGAACCTCACTTTAGAAGAAATATCATTGTGAGGAAAACAAATCCCAAAAGGGCAAACTATGCTTTATGATTTCATCTACGTGACATTCTGGAAAAGGCGAAACTATGGAGACAATAAAAAGATTTGTGCTTACCAAGGCTGTGAAGCTGGGATAAGGGATGGAGAGGCACAGCACAGGGGATGCTTAGGTGCTCAGGTCAGTGAGATGAGTCTGTATGACATGATAATGATGGAGACATATCATTGCACGTGTATCCCCATCCAAGGACCATACACACCAAGAGGGAGCGCTGATGTAAACTGTGAATGCTGAGTGATAATGGTGTGTTAATGCAGGTTTATCAGGTGTAACAATTAGACCACCTGGTGGAGAAGTGGATAATGGGGAGGGGGGTTTGCATGTGTGGGGGAAAGGGGTGTATGGGGATCTCTATACCTTTCTCTCAATTTTACTTAACCTATAACTGCTCAAGAGAGACAGAGACAGAGAGACAGAGAGAGATAGACAGACAGAAACCCAATGCTGGGGTGGCATGTGAAACATGTGAACATCGAGATTTGTGGGGGAAAAAAATCTAACTTCAAAAATATAAACCTTTGTTTATATCCTGTTTTTCAAAATAGTAGCTAAATTGTCTTAAATGTGCCTCATCTTTCATAGAATAACACAGAATGACTGTAAAAAAAAAAATAACAGCAGTACAATAAAAACAAATAGTAATAATTAGTAAATACTCTTGGTGTGAAAGGCTATCTCCTAAGCACTATACACATTTTTAAAAAAATTAAAACCTCCCAGAAATTTCTATGGGTTTAATTATCTCATCTCTAAATACAGATGAGAAAACAGAAAGAGACATTACCCTCAACAAGCTGTCACTGCTAATAAGTGGTGGAGGCTGACCTTGAACCTGGTAATCCAGTTCCAACACTCATGCTTTCAATCACTCCATTTAGTGTATCAATTTCCTCTTTTCTAAGATGAAGTACAGGAAGGGATGATTGTGAGGATTGCCTGTGGTGTTATTTATAAAAACATTTATCGCACATACTGTGCTTTAAACTTAGTTTCTATTTCTCTCTCTGAATTTTTTAATGTCAAATATTCAGGGATATCATTATAAACTTGGGGTATTGAAATTGGTTGTAGCATAATTTTATCATCAGACACTCATGACCTGCATGCATCTGGCTTCTCTTAGAGTAAGCGGCCTGAGAGTTCAGCATTTTCCAGTATATGGTTTGTTTGTTTACTTAAAATTCTTTTAGAGCTCTTTGCCTATGATACATATATATTTATGCATTATCTTATAAAATGTGTATGAAAATTATTTTACCTCTGTACTCAGGTGTTGAATTGAGACTTCTGTGTCTAATACTTCTATTGACAAGATCCCAACTGGCTATTAGAATGTAAATTAATTTTGATTCTTGCTAGAAAAGGCTCTGAGCTAATAGAGTTATGTCATATAGGTCCACTAGATTGATTTTGGGATGGAGATTATGATAACTCTACTTTGGCTACAGAGTTTTTTCCTGTACTCCTGGATCATAAAATTCTATACTTGTAAATATTGTTAATTAAATGAAATTAGAAAAGAATAAACTAATGTTAAATGTGCCATAAGACAATGATGAATGAAAACTAAAATGGCTCTTAAATATGAATTTCCTTTCTTTGCTTGGTTGGATTACTCCCAAGTTTGTATCATGTAGAGATGGTTTGCATTTACAAAAAGAAAACAAATTATAACAAATTATAGTAGCATCTGAGAAATCCAAAATTCTAATTTCAGATATTTCAATTTGTTACATGGAGAGTTTTAATTTTGTATGTTGATGTGGAGGTTGCTGCTGTATTTTGACAGAATATTTTATTAGTTCTCATAACTGGATGCTTTGTATCAGAAAGCAATTATTTTAATTTAGAAAACAAAATATCTTAGATAAATATTTCTGAAATTATTTTTTTTACTGTTACTATTTTTTTTTCTTCCCTCAAACACACTTTTCTAATAAAACTCTATGAAAATCTTCATGAAGACCATAAAGATATTATCCTGCCAATACAAGATCTGGGTTTATTCCACATCATTATTGCTTATGATTTAAAAGATAAACTAGTTCACAGGAGTATGTCAAACTCTCCAAAACAAGGCAAACCAGAGGGTAGGGGTAGGGGAGGAGGGGGAAGGAAGACAGGATAAGGGGGTCAAATATAGGGGGTTTGGGAAGGTTGAAGTGGGTAAAGGGGATCAAATATATGGTAGCTGAAGGAAACTGGACTTTGGGTGGTAAACACACAATAGAATATACAGATGTCAACTTATAATGTACACGTAAAAATTATATAATTGCATTAACCAATGCTACCCCAATAAACTTAATTTTAAAAAAAAGTTATGATGAAGGTAAAGCTAAAACAAACAAAAACAAAACAAAAACATGGCAAAGTTTATAAAGCAGGGTTCAATCTTACGGTATAACACAAAAAAGATGATTGATTTTAATTACCTTGGAAGAACATTATCAGTTACATAAATGTACGGATTCAAGAGTACTAAATTAAGAAGAAATGTATTTTAAGGCTCAATCAAATCACTTATAAAACAACTATAAGTCTCACATCAGTTCTTCACACTCACCAAAAACTGGTTTTATGGAACTCTTCTTTGTTATGGCTTTGGATTTATGGAGGAAAAAGGTAGAAAACACCTACGTGTGGAACGTCATTTCATTTTATTAATCTAATTAAATACTGAAACCCTTTGTCGGATTTTTCATGACAGAATGCTCCTCACTGTACACTATTTTCATAGCTCAAGGTCAGGAAAATCTTTTCTTTCTTCTGATGAATAGCTGGGCTTACCTCATTAGATCAAGAGAACTAGGTGAGTTTCTCATTTAAAAATGTGTGGAGGTCTAAGGAAAGCTCTTACTCTGTTATGTTGATTTTGTTGGGAGACAGCTCTCCACAGTGTCCTATGTTTGAAATATTAATAATGAATATTTTGAATACTAACCATGTAACTGTTTTATATAAGAACTTTCTGAGTCACTTTTTTTTTTTTTTTTTTTTTTTTTTTTTTTTTTACCCTCAAACTCTATTTTCCAAAATGTCTGTAGATCTTTGGAAAAAGAGAATGTACCTCTTGTACCTCTCTCTTGGGCAAAGGACTGTTGTTGTTGCTGGTTTGTTTGTTTGCTTCCCCCGCCCCCCCCCAACCAAGGCAACAAAGATAAGGTCTTTATCTAGAGCAAAGGTTGTGCAGGTTCCCCAGCAGCCCCTGTATAACATTGGGGGTTTCCTAAGCTCAGGATTCTTCACCTAAGACACAACCCACTACAGAGACAGCGTTCACCTGGTCAACACTCCCTACACCTGTGGAACTTTGGGGATGAGAGAAATCCACATGATTCTTACTGTCCAGGGCAATAAAGTCCTTTGTCTCTGATTCAAGTGTTGTGTGTATTCTATCAGTGTTTATGAATTTTATATGAGTAAAGAAATCTCATAATTTTCACAGTTTCTGACAAATGTCCCTTTTCAAGACTTCTTCTTGGTCTTGAAAATATAGATAGATAGATAGATAGATAGATAGATAGATAGATAGATAGATAGATATTTAATTTTACATCCTCCTAAGTCTCTTTTGGAAGTAGGTCACTTATAAATAAATGCACTCTCAATGCCAACTATAGCATCATGTCCAAAAATCCTTCTCAGAGTTTATGTGAATCCTCTGGCATATTATCTAATGAACTTTAAATTCCTGTGCCTTGGGGTGGTGGGGGGAAGGAGAGAAGAAAAATTAAAAAAAAAATATATAAGGTCTGATCTTCTTTCTACTCCCTATAAATATATTTTGACATCTTAAGCTAAAAGGCAGTACAACAATCATTATACTAAAAAACTCAGAAGTAAGAAATTCTGTGTTCAAATTGCAGGCTTGCAACTCATTTTATCTTGGAAAATTGACTCACTTTCACCCACATATCAACTTCCCCCTGAGTAATTACATGATAATAAATCTATTCTTAGTATTGATATCCAATTCATTGTACTATTAGGATTTTATAAACTGACATAGAAAACTATTAGGATTTTATAAACTGATACAAAAATTTCTCATATAAAATAGTTGCATGGTTAGTATTCAAAATATCCATTATTAATATTTTTATTAAATTATTAATTTTGACAATTTATTATTGCCACAGTATTTGGGTAGAAGAAAAATGATAACCTGAAATTAAAACTGTAATGCTTTCAACCAGTGTTTTCTAACAGATATTTCTTTGATGAGCATCATGTTCATATTCTAGGTTCTCCTCTGCTCTAGCCATTAGCGAGCAGCTAATAACTACCAGGAACATTGAGCCAAACAGTGACTGAATTGAACAGATCTGCTTTGGGCAGTTTTCACTTTTTTTTTTTTTTTTTTTTTTTAAGGATCGCTGAGGGAAGCAGAAAGATGAATAAAGGGGGCAAAATAAATTGAGAGGAGTGACAACCAGAGGCAAGGGCACACTTGGACTCAGTTTTTAGGAAGCTGAATGTTTCATAGCAGTTTTGACTGAAAGTCTTTACAAACACCCATGTATAAGGAACCATCACTGTTACTCTTCAACCTACTGTGGAAATCCACTCTGCCTACAATGCATGAATGTGGGAAAGGAGCTTGGGCAGAGACATAGGGTGCTCATTAAAATGCTGTTGTAGAAGCAAAATAAATCAAAAATAATAATAATAAAAAGATCAACTTAAATGGAATAATTTAAAGAACTAAATTCCTTTGCTAATTTAGTTGTTTGGTCAAATGTTTTAACAACAATGATTTTTGGCAAATAAATCCTCAGTAAATCCAGTCGTTTGTCAGTTGAAAATGAAAATGGATGGAATTCCAGTGGCAGATTTTCTAGGAAACATAAAGCACTTGGGTCACAAGATTTTTACCTAAGACATAATGTCTTTATCCCTAATATAACTATCTATTCTATTCAATATAATAATACTCTCACGTATTCAATAGTTATATTAGAATAGTGACTTATGCAGTAGTGCATTGCTCACTGGTGCGCTGACTAACACAAATCAATGGTGGTGTGATCCAAAAGGTCTAGGAAAGGAGCACTTACCACTATAGAAAATAATTTATTATAAAACAGACTACTTAACAAATGTGCTTACATATGTGTGTAAAAATTCCTATCTTTCTTCTTTTTATTCTTATTTATACAATACATTACCATATGGTATTATTCTGTCTGTGCTTTTAAAATACAAATTAACTGATGATGCCATGAAATAAATGCAAATGGTATGTTATGTGTATTCAAGAGTGAAAGGGAGAACTTTCAGCTGAGTTCTTCAGGGAAGGCTGGGGTAAGGGTTAGCTTTTGAGCAGGAAGTTAAAGCTCGGAAGTTAAAGTGAGGACTAGGAATTCAAAATTACAGATTATTATGTGGCAAATTTATGCAGTCACAGGTAGAACTAGTCCCACCCCTTTACTTCAATGATCCAGTTAACGGTCAGGGCCCAATAAAATATTCAAACAAAAAAAATGCATACAAAATAAAGCACACTTTTAATCAAGAGTGAATTGTTATGTTTGAGAATGCATAAATTTTCTGTTTGAATAAAGCAACTTGTATGGGAAAGTCTCAACACAAAGGGCTTTAAAGTTGAAATTTTCTTACAAAATGTTGGATATGGAAATAAGCCATATCCACAAATCTCACTGAAATATGCTAAATAAGCTTTAATCAGTAATACTTTGGGGTGATGTTTATGAACACTTTAAAAATCAATGGTACAATTACATATGTTGTTATGTGATTCTTTAGGAAACAAATGACACACCAACAAAATAATTTTCATATTAAATGCTTCTCAAATGGCCAGGTTGTTCAGAAAAACACATATTTTCCCTCAGGAATATAATAAAACTTATCAGAAACATGGAAAATTCTAAGTTCTGATCTATGGTGATTTTGCTTAAAATACTAAAAGCGCATGCATGTAATTTATGACTATTATTCAAGAGAATTATACCAAACAAGGAAAAAACATTTGTAAAACTTTCAGATGTTAATAAGAATATGTGTAGATTATATAAATATGCCTAATTTTTACTGCAAAGAAATATACCAAGAGGGAATGAGAAGTGAGTTAAAAAAATGCCCAATAAACAAACAAACAATAAATAAGTCAGTTTGGAAGGTTGTTCCTATCATGTTAACCTACATGTATATTTTAAACAGTAACAAAGAACTTGTGGTTGACCTTCAAGACCGATCAGGGAAAACATAGGGTCTCTCTTGACAAAAGGAAGCTGTAATTCTGAGGACACACAATCTCTTTTCCCATCTCTGAAAAAAAAAAAAAAAATCATACCCACTGAAGAATCTGGACTTTGCTACCTAGTCAGAAGTAAATGCCATTAAATTTGGAATCCCATACACTACCCAAAATTTACTGAAGTGAACAGAAAAGGAAATAAGTCCACAAAGAAAGAGTTTTAAATATCAGAAAATGATATATTATACTTAAATAATATACCTAAAGTAATGAAATAATCTCCCTGAATACAGGAATCATAAAAAAGAAACAACAGAGGGAACATATATTTAGAAATAGGAAAGATCACCTTGAGTTGTAAATGAAAGTGAACAAAATTAGGAACAAATGAAAGGAGAGTTGATTAAACTCAAGAAAGAAATTAAAGGGGAATGCAATCTTCCTTTTTCAATTTTTTTTTAACCTCTCAAGTCACTCAGGAAAGGAAATATAAAACTCTTGGTAATAAAAACTAAATTGCAAGAGAGAATAGATTAATTAAAATTTAATAAAGGGCACTGAATGAAAATAAGACAACTAAGAGAATAAAAAAAGAGATAAAGATGTAAGTGAAAATGTACAGAATCCTACTGCCACACATAGAACACATCATTCTCTTTTCAAAAAGACATCCCAATATTCCATTTGTTAAGTTAGGGATTTTACGACCTCAGTAATACTGACATTTGAACCAGATAATTCTTTTAGGGAGACAGGCGGTGTTCCTGTACAATGTAGGTGATAAGCAGCACTCAGGAATTCTCATTCTAAGTTGCAAGCAGCATTTTCTCCCTCGGTGGGACACCCTAAAATGTCCCCAGATGTTGTCAAATAACCGTGTTAGTAAGGGACAATCATTCTTAGTTGATAACCATGGATTTAGTGCATCCATGATGAAATAACTTGCCTTACTAAATGCCAAAGATTAAAAATTAGATGATGTTATAAAGTCAATAGGGCAATGAATGATATAAAAAGAACAGAAACAGAACTAAACACATATCGAAAATTGTTTTATGACAAACTGGCATTGCAGAGTAGGGGAACTTTCTTAATGAATGAATTATGTCAACGTCTCATAACTATTTGAAAAACACAGAATTGTACCCCTTCCTTTCCCTATCCATAAAACTTTAATCTGAAATAACAATCATAAATTTGAAAGAAAAGTACAGTAAAATTATAAAAGGCAATGTAGAATACAACTATGAATTAAGATATAAAATATTTCTTATAAAATATAAAAATACTTGCTATAAATGATAAGATCTGTACATTTGACCAAAGTTAAGGAAAGTAACTTCTGTTTATATAGAGATATAATGAAGGAAATTAAAAATCTGGGAAGGAAAATGTAAGATAACATTCTAAAGTAGATTAAATAGATGATAGAGACAGACAGATAAATATATAGAGAGATACATGCATACACACATAATAGATCTATATCTACATCTAGATATATAGACAGTATAGAAAACAAATCAGAATACAGAAAGTTTTTTTTTTGAGAAATAACAAAGATTAAAATGCAAAAGCAAAATTGATGATCATGAGAACAGGCTCTTCAAAAAACAGTAAATAAAAATGATAAATATTTGAGAAAATGAACAATATAATCGATAGTCAAAAGTGCAAACAAAACCTAAACAGTATCAAATGTTGGTAGGATGTGAAAATAGGAACACTTTTTTTTTTAATTAACTAGAATTTAAGTGGTATAATCACTTGTGGAAATTATCTGGAATTTTCTAAAACACTAAGGTAAAACTATATGAGGAATGATGGACCAAAATTTTTTTTCATTGACCTCGGTAAAACATTGTTCTGTGACTAACCGCTGTGACTAACCCCTGTTGCTAATCCTAGAAACTAATACCTGGTAAAACTTTAATTCCAATCTTGAAGGCCCTTCATCCTATCCCATGACAAACAAAATCCAAGCGTCTCATACTTTCCAAAATTTTGAAGAGTGAGCAAGCGATAGAATAAAAACGACTTTGACCTTCTTTTATCTAATCTATAAATTCTTCAGGACTCTTGCTGCTTGACACAACAGTAGTCTTAAGATGTGTTTACCATGCAGTGTTTTCTTAATAAAGGGGTGAGCTAACCACTTTTGCTTGGATCCTTCAATATTTATGATCCAGAAATATTGCTTATTTTCATGCAATTCTCCCCAAAATCTCTAGTGTGCTAAATTTTAAAAAAAATCATTGTAAAATAATATTTACTCCAGTCCTGTTTTTTTGTAGCCCCAACTGGAAAAAAAAAAATACAGGTGTTATTTATTCAATGGTAAAATGAGTATATCAGTTGTGCTATATTCATAAAATATTATCCAAACATAAACACACACACACACAAGTAACTAGTTTAATTTAGCTATGCTAAATTGTGACAAAACATTGCGTGAAAAATAAATCAAAGAAAAATACCTATACTTCATATCGTTGATAAAACACAAAACTGAACCATCTATGACTATGGGGACCAACATAAATGAGAGAAAAAACAAAGAATATAAATGTGATTATAAAGACAAAATGTTAATAATGTTTTCCACTGTTAGGCTGAAAAAGGAGTAGTATCAGGGAGTGAGATGTGGGTAATGAATTTAAAGGTAATAATTGCATGCCATTTCTTAAAGTGGTGCCTTTTGTATTTTCGTTCTCTACATCTCACATCATTTACAAATAATTTTTGTATTTACTCTATATTTAAGAAACATTTTCAACCAACTAAAAAATTAACAAGAAAAAAAAAAGGTTATGTAGAGAGGTTCAAACAGAAGGAAGAAAACAGAGTAGAAGGAAAAAGGACATATTGAATCATACACTTCTTATGTGGATTAAAAGTGATAAATGCTGAGAAAACCTTTTAAAGCAAAGTCATCACTTTATGTCTTTTTCCAACTTCAGCATCTGCTTCCCTAGCTTCATCTGATTCTTCAAAGGGCAATTTATGGTCAAGATGCATTTTAACACTGTCCAAAGGACTCTATGCCCTGGGCTGCCTTCTTGTAAAAAAGTCTCACAAAACTGTCTTTTGCTGCCTTGTTAATATTTTCTGTTATACCTTGGACTTTCTCCATGTTTAATTAGTTTCCATACTCAGGATTATTAAAGAGACTTTCTTAAATACAGAGGATACCATTTTTATGCAATATTCTCTTTTATTAGGGATTATTCAAGTGATAAGAGACTTATTTACAATTTAAAAAATTTTATTTTTTTAGACATTTAAGGCTCTTAAATTTTAATACGGCATGCAATAATTGGATAGCTGCTCACTAAGAATGGAGAGAAATCTCCTGAGTAAATGTATTATCCAAAGGCCATACCATGACTATTAAATGCTGGATTTTGCTGTTACCGAACTGGATGAGACGCATGAAGTCTTTCTTTATTATAAGCAATAAAAGCAATTTACCCGAACCTATTACTATATGTCTAAGTTATTAGCCATACCTTGAAGTACAATATCCTTAATAATTTACACTTGCGAACTACGTCTATGTGTCTTTTATTTTTTTAAAGAGACACATAACAGCCAGCATACAGACAAGTCATTATTCTAATTAGGAAAATACTGAAGGCTTAGAGTTCATTTAACAAATCAATATTTAATTAGCAATGTGTCAAACTGCTGATACCTGTTTCTATATTGCATGTTTCTAAATGAGATGTTCGTTTATCATTGATGTAGCTGTGAAGAACAGGTCACAAAGATCCAAATAAAAATGGAATTTAATGCCCACCTGTCACTGGCAGACAGCCAGAATCCCTCTTGCACTATGACCTCAATAATGGAAACATGTCATCAGATTTCTAAACAAAGCATTTCAGTTTTTGTCATTTTTTTTTTTGTTGGCTTGTGATTTTGACTAAAAGGGAGCTTAACAGTGATAAAACCACAGAGTAGTGTTTTCCTAACTTCTGTTAATTTAGATATTTATTTCTTCAATATGCTCAGCGTTTAGTAGAAAAGATACTCTTAAGGAATTTTAGTTTTGTATTTATGCATTTGAATGCATTTAGGTGATTCCTGCAGATAATGAAAGCTGTTTCTCTTGCCTTTGGAAAATAAATCAACATTAATGTCAGATAAACTTCAGCACGAAGCACATTAATATGTAAAAAGTAAAGAATAAAAATAAAAGGAAATAGTTCATAATTTGGGAACTATATAGAACGTTTATTATATAAATATTATTTTGATAGTTTACTTTTATATTAATGCATTTCTTTAGAAATATGGCAAGCTAATGTGTGCATCCAAAATGTGTATATTTAATTATACTTGAATATATAATAGTAATGAATGAATGTATTTACTGAACACCAGGGCTACACTAATTTACATATGAGATACTACATTCGCAAATAAACTATATTCTAACCTGTAGTAGTTCATGATAGAATACTGCACAGATTTATTTAAGTAAAAATGAATACATGAAATAGGAATAAACTGTTGAGCTATGTAAATTGAGTAATGGGAATCTGAATTTGAGCTAAGTATTTTTTAATTGAGATATATATAATCAAAGTAACTGATGACAGCAATATTAACCTAAATGAGGTTAACTTAAAGTACTTTAATGTTTGAGAGACAAGATACAAATAAGATGAACAGGTATACATAATTCCATGAAATGGGTCATATATGATTGAGCAGTAAAGGAGAGCTGGATTTAGATATACAAAGGGTATTCTGTGATGTGGGAGAACACATTAAGATATTTTGCATGAGAAGTAATTATGAACTTTGGAAATATTAACTGTTAAAAATTAAATAACAAAAAGGAATTAAGTAATACAAGCATGTCATAGAAAACTTGGTGTTTAGGAATGAGAGAACTTGGTGTCGACAGACCTGAAAATAAATATTTTTGTTGAAAAATATTTCTTTAAAAACCATAAAGATGTCTTTAAAAATTATAAATGTGCCTTACAGTAGCTATAGCCCTACATTTAATAAGCCTAAGGTAATTTATCTCTTTTTTAATTAATTCAGCCCCATATTCCTCAATACACTTAAAACTAGCTTAATTGCATATTTTCATAAGTGCTGCTTATTTCAAGAAGAGCATCAAAGGCACAAAGAATAGACAGGAAAGTCAAAGATGAGAAACACCTTTTGTAAAGAGTATGGTTTATGGGGCTAGAATTGGATCTGTTACCCCTTCTTGGCTATGTGAACTTGGTCAACTTAACCATTCTTTATCTGTGTTTACATGTTTATTAAATGTGTGTGTGTCTGTGTGTGTGTGTCTGCACATGCGTGTGTTTTAAAGGCAAAAAATGGCTCTGATGCAGGTTTGCAAGATTACCAGGCATTTGGCTGGAAGAAAATGTGGATGTGCCCATGGGAAGTAAATCTCGATGTGGATGCACCCATGGAAAGTAAATCTAGATGAGGAAGAATGTGTACAAAAAGTGGAGAGTCATAAAGTAAATCTTAAAGTTAAAAAAAGAAAAAAAGGAAAAAAAATCATGGGTTTAATTAAGTGAAGGAGAAGGCGAGAACATTACCATTGTAAGACATATGCTAGAAATAAAATTTCTGTGTTAACACACTGAGATTTTTCTGGTTAATCTCCTACAAGAGTTACCATTACAAAAAGTTAATTCCTAATGTTCGGCGTTTGAATAAATTTGTATACATAGTTGTTAACTAGAGAAAACTTGATCAGGATCTAGAACAAAAAAACTCAATAAATGGAGATTATTTTTTAGAGTAAAACCCTTTTTTAGAAATCTATAATATTTTAATGTAGACCACATAACAACAGAGGTGTTAAAACACAACTACGTTTAAGGCATCTACTTGTGATAACCTGGCAGATTTTGAATCACTCATCTACATGTACCCCGTTGGACTGCAAACCCTAAGATATTTCCACAATGATTTCATTTTCAGACATCATATTACAGATTTATAAGTCAACAGAGTTGACCAATGCAATTATTGATCCAAGTTAGAAATAATCACTTTATATAGACCAATGCTATAATTTCATCAGTGATTCCCGAAATGTTCCTTTTTTTTTTACAAGATAGATAATCGAATTGCATCCATAAGCATCTAATTCTCATGCTCAAAGGAAAAGGAAGCTTGAAATTTTGAGAGATATTTAAGAAAAAAATTACAGAATTTTCTGTGAATAGTGTTTGCTATAAAGTACCATAAATTAGATTTTAATTTTTATAGCATTTCATATGTTTTTTTTTATAGTATTTCTATAAATTTTTAAGGCACTTGATTATAGAATTCAAACAGCCAATGTTTCTTGAGAACTAACTTTATGGAATGCAGCCTAACATTTACTCTGTGATCCTGGCAAGTTACTCAAGACTTATCTTACTCTAAGCTACCACATCCAAAAAAACCCAAGGCTATCAATCTCTTCCTTTGCGGGATATCTGAGAAGAAAGTACAAGATAATTTATTAAGAGTTCCCCCTACAGTTTCTGGCACATATAAAATGATAAAAGTATGAGAGCTATTATTATTTTCTACCACATGTTAATGTTTAATGTATAATTAAGGATGAATTATAAAGATCACATTCTAGCTACAAAAAGTGTGGAAGAACTATTTGACTCTAGGAAGTACTGGTTGTTGTCAATTGTTTACCACTGCCTCTGCAGATGAAGAGTAGAATGAGTATTTCCCATCAGAAGAGTTGTATTCCTGATTTTCTCACTGCTGAAACTTCTAGACATTTTGTACATGATAGAAAGGCTAAAACTATTTTTATGAGGAAAAAAAAACCTTATAGCTCATTAACCATATCCAGTTCTGAAAAAGAGAGAATTGTTCCCTTAAAAAAAATGCAAGTTGCTTATTGTTAAATTTATTTTTGAAAGGCAAATTTGAACAACACAACTGGGAATTTTCAAAATTTATTCTGCAGAGTAATAAAATACAGGGCTTCTGTTTATTGTTGAGTTTCTTAAACATAGACACATTTTGACAAATAGAGAATTGTAGTGTGAATTGAATTGATAAAAATTTTGGTAACAAACAAGATAATGTGCAGATAATAATGTAAGACATTCTATTTAGAACATTTTATTTAAAAATGTAAAGAGTACCTATAAAATATATTCACAGCACTATAGAACCACTTATATTGTAAAGAAGATGCTCTTAGAAATTTGCTCTTTTCACTAACGAATTCTCTCATACTGCTTTTTTTAATAAGAATTCTTGAAATTAATATATTTCAATAAAATCCCTTGACCTATGTAGCTGAAGAGGAATTTTGACATTTCAAACTCATTTTAAAATAAATCTTCACAGAACAGTGTCAGCACTAGCAATATCACTATTTACTGTCAGCTATAGTAAAAGACATTATTTTTGAAATTTTATGATCAGAGATTTCTGGTTCAAAATGACAGCTGGTTTGCAGGCCCCAAGGGAACCTCCCACAACTATTCATTAAATACTGATGGAGATGCAGTGAAATATTTTTAAAAAGCTTAGCTACCTTATAAAGTAATTGTGACAGATAACCTGATATTAGTATCGTGTAGGAATTGACACTAATACTAGATATTTAGAGCTAGATAGAGGAAAAGTGGAAAGATATAGAGCCAGGCTTCAACTCATAGAATGAATTCCTAATCTTTTAAAAGCTTGTCTTGGATGTGATAAGATGCTTTATAATTTTACCACCACTGATCAAAACTTCAAGATGCAGACCTCTGACAAGCAGAGAGCTCGCCTCTAAATCATTGTTTTGGAGCTGTTCTCTGAGCCTGAGATTTCAAATCTCTGCTAATGACTGGAAGAACATAAGAGAAAACAGAGGATGGCAAAGTGCATTGTGAGGAGAGTGGTACCTCCCACAGGTAAATTGCTGTAAGTAAGGGCAAGGAAAACACAACCTGGCGGCAGTGCTGGCTGACAAGCACAGTACTCAGGGCACAGCACTGGCTCCGTTCTTTGGCTCAGTCCCAGAAAACCTGGTAACAATGTTCAGAAAAACACTTAAAGTAAAGCAGGGCCAGAAGATGAAGAACTGCCAGAAATTGGGAATTGGACTGGGAACTGCACATCAACCTTCCCTTCTGTTGCAGATTTGAAAATAGAATCTGGAAACAGTGCCAGTCAACAGGAAGGGGGATTCAAGGTCATGTCCCTCACCCTACCTATTAAGAACTAGACAGATCTCCCATATTTGGCTATTAATGTGTAGAAAAACAACAACATGGCACAATAGGGCGGGGGGGCGGTGCAAAAAAACTATGAAGCAAGAGAATATTAGGAATGACATAATAAGAAATAAATTTACTGCTGGTTCTAGAAGAAAATATTGGAAAACGTGCATAGATGTGAACTGAATTAAGAAGGTGCATGCATGCCTGCTAATTTGTTAATCTCTGTGTGAAAATGTATCTAGTAAAATTTATACTATAAAGAGATAATTTAAGCAATTTAAAGAATCAAAAATATAAATTTTAACAAATGAGTTAACTCATAAATATAATATGAATAAACACTATAGTAACAAGAAACCACTTTTCCTATTATTTTGATAATATAATGTTTAAAAAGATAATTATCCAATGTTGATAAGATATGAAAAATTATATACTTTCATGTATTGTTAGTGTGACTGTAAATTCTATAACCATTTTGATTTGGTTGCATGCAATTCTAAAATACTTAAACATGAAGTCTTAGTTCTCAAGCCCTTTCCAATAACACTTGCTGAAATATATAATCAGAACTGGTGAACAGAACCTTCAGATTGTTGAAAATGCCCTATGTCTTTTTTTTGTATAAGATGTTAGCTTCTAGCAAGATGTGGTTTTTGAGCATTAGAAATGTAGCTGCTGTACTGAAAAATGAAATTATGTTATATTTAAATTTTAAAAGTCTACATGTGTCATTGGCTACCAGATTTGACAGGGCAGTTATAAAATATTAAGTTTGAAAATATTTATTGAAACATTTTGGCAATTACAAAATCATTTAAACAACCTGAACATGCACAGATATGACATTAACTAATATGCATGCAAGCAAACTAAAGAGGTTGACCTTTATGAATCCACATTAAATAAAAGTTCAAAATAAAATAAAATTTTTAAATAGTAACAAAAACACTGTAAGCACTACAAAATATCAGTTATTATTGTTTCATAGATTTTTATCTAATTTATGTATATGTATATATGCAAAATACACACCAAATAATATTCTTAATTTCAGAATAAGTGATTTAAGAAAATAATATCCAATAGTTACTTATGTCAATTACTCTTTTCTTTTTAATTAAATGCATTTAAATTAAATTTTTCAAATTAAATTTTACAGTTTTTACTAAATAGCAACTCTGTTCTTACAAATAAATGATTGGACTTATTAATGAAGTATAAAATTAAGTAATTTAAATATTTAATTTTACTTAATGCTGTGGAAGATGAAGAATACAGCAAAATGAAAGAAAGTAAATGGAACTGATATAAATAAAAGTGGAAATTAACGGCGAAAGTGGTGAAGCTATCAAAAAAGGGCAACAAATGGATAGGTCCTTTAAACCAAAGACAAAACAGATAAACAGCATCAAAAAAAAAAAAAAAAAAAAAAAAAAAAAAAAGGAGAGAGAGAGAGAGAGAGAAATATAAAGAATGTAACAATATGAATGCACCAGAGAAGTAAATTATGGTTATGGAGAAGTTTGAATGAAATTCAATACAGAAAATAGTGAGATGGTTATAACCACAAATGAACACTCAGAATTGTCTGTAGGCAAAGGAATAAACACAGGTTGAGCAAAAGAATTGGAATTAAGACTGAAACCTCTAAACCACAAAGGAATTCTGTGGTCTATGTTTACTATCTTGAACTAGGATCAGATTAGTCACAAATTGCTTTTCTAGACGTGAGGGAAGAAAATACAGATTCCTCCCACTATCAGAAAGTACAGCATTTCTAAGATGCCTTACGTAGGCCAAAAGCGAAGAAGTGATCACCATTAATTTATATGGGAAAAATTTTTGAGCGTTCCCAGACCCCAAAATTAACCTACCAAATCATGCCAAATAACTCAGGAAACATAAAATAACTCTAACATAAAGTAAAAGCAGAAGTGGTAATTGCACAGCCTATGTAAAGTAGAAGTAATGTATGTATAGTGTGGTTGCACTCGCTAGCCCTGCCAAACACTGAACGCTATTTTTGTTTTTTACCTTTTTTTGTGTGTGTGTGTGTGTGCAAGCAAAAATCTTCTTCAGATTTCTTTACATTCGTGAAAACAAATACTAATGTACGTTTTTGGTAATAGCAAGTGGCATAAAGCAAACTTTGGAAAAGCCAGGGATACCTGTTAAACTGCTCAAGCTTTGCCTTTACACCTGGCCTACAGAATCTCTCTAAAATTTTAACTGTTTTGACTAGATATAGTGATATATAGGAGATTTTATATATATAAAATCGCCGTTAATTTCCACTTTTATTTATATATATATATATATATATATATATATATATATATATATATATATATATATAATCTCAATCTCATAAATATTTATAGGAATCCATGGGAATCGAGTTCTCTGAAAAGTCAATTACAATGCTGTGAATAAAACAATTAGCCAAATTTCCCCTCTTTTACCTAACCAGAAAAAAAGTTGTCTAGATTGCAGGGATAGTTACAGCAGTGTACCAATTTAAATGATAGGTGGTGTCATTAGTTTTAAAGATTTGTTTTTCCTGACCAGACAAATTTGTGCAGAGCACAGAGAAAGGACCAGATAGCAGAGTTGACCTGATGTCTCTCCTGTGGTATTCAAAAGCAATACATTCTTTGCTCACAGATTTCTAGTAAGAAAGGTTATTTACAATTCTCTACCGGGACTGCTGTGTCATTCAGATGACTGAACACCACAGGGCACAAGGGGATCTGTAACCCCATCTGTGGCCCCTAGTCTCCTACTCCTACTAAGTACAGAGAATCCTAAAAGCATTTCTATTTAGGAGCCCAGAAAGTCTCTTCTGAAAGGTGGTGACACATTCTCATTCTGAGTAACAGTTTGGTGAATTTTGGATTTCTGCACTTCGTCTTTTGTGTTCAGGTTAGAGATCCCAGAAAACTGGCAGTCAGAAAAACCAGTCTTCGGTTCAAACAACTTAGCCAAGCCACTGACAGGTGGTAAAATATTGAGATTACTGTCACTGTATTAATAAGTGCCATTTCCTCGCCTGGTAAACTCAGGAAGGAACTCACATTGTCAAGAGTGACAGCAGGGAAAGGCAAAATTAGGTTGCCAGGCCACTGGAAGTGGCATTAGTCAAGTCCTGGTGAGTGCCAGCTGGTTTAGCAGCCGGACGCTGCCAGGTCACAGAGGGATCAACCCCCCCTGAGTGTCAGCAGATGAAGTTCTCAGGTCATTAGGAAAGATTCTGTCATTTCTAGTGAAGGCCAGTAAAGGATACTAAGCTGTGAAAAATGAAGCATTTTAAGCAGTTCAATTCTAACTCTGAAAATATCTGTTCTTGGGTTTACCAGTCCTAAAAACAAACTAAAAAAAAAATTATAAAGGTGCATAAATACTAATGAAAAGATATATAATTCCTTATGCCATTGATGAATTTTCTAGAAAAAAAAAGAGAATATATAAAAATTAATCAAAGCACATAAAAAATTAGAAAAGCTCACCATATTAGAGAGACAGTAAAATGTTACCCTTAGAGTACTGTAGGAGCAGTTTCAAAAAAATTATTCCAAGATTTTCAGAAACAGATAATATGCACAACCTTTAAAATGACACTCAAAACAATTTAAAATGTAATTTTAAAAAATCCCGTTCATAATAGCAATGTACTCTATCAAAGGCATAGCAATAAAATTAATAACTAATGGTAGAAATTATAAAACTTAGCTGAATAACATAAACAGAGTGAGAAAATGGAGAACCCTACACCTATCTATATCAGTACATAAAAATCCCCATCTGTCTCCAAAATTAATGTAAAAATCACTGAAATCTTAAAAAATTCCAGAGTGTTTTGCTTATAATTTAATAAAATATTTCTAAATTTTCTGAAAGTGAAAGTGAACAAAATACCTATTTTAAACATAGGAAAACATTAGAAAAACAATCACATATGCTTTGAAAATATGCTACTGTGTTTAGGAAGATCTTATAGGCTTATTGTACTTGAAAGACATGTTTAACCTTGTGCATTATTTTTTGGAAATGATATTTCTAGAAAAGTGTTATAGGACATGTTTACTTACAACTGATTTTTAAACTACTTTGAGAAACATCCTTTATATCAAGTATATAAATCAAATTTTGTAAAAATTCTCAGAACTTAGGAAGATTTCAGAGTAATTAAAAAAATAATCTCGTCAAACATAAGAGAGAATAAAACTGATTGAAAAATAAAGAGAAAGATGTCTCATCTATCAAAGGATTTCTAACCTCCATCTAACACATCTAAATTGTTTAAATTTGGTTACCTACACAAATGTCCAAGAACAAATCAAGGGCTGCATTCAATCTCTTCATTTTGAAACATGTCACATATTGGAAAGAAAAGCACTATTATCAAAACATATACGATATATGTAGTGGGCTTCATGACATAAACTAAGATATCATCCTGGTATGACATACAGAAGTCCCCCTTCTTGCATATAAAAACACAGTGGACCCTGGAAACCACGTATAGTACCAAACCCTATATGTACTATGCATATGTACATATAATAAAGTTTAATTTATAAATTAGGCACAGTAAGAGATTAATAACAATAACAGTAAAATAGAACAATCATAACAATATGCTGTAATAAATGTTTTGTAAATGTGGTCTCTCACTGTCTCTTAACATATATTAGTGTATTTTACTCACCCATCTCGGGATACTGCGAGATGATAAAATGCCTTACTAAATTAAGAACTTTCACCTTTTCACCTAAAAGAAGAGCTTCCTGGGTTCTCTTTGGCATGTCCAAGTTGCCAACATCACTACTCTTGCACTTTGAAGACACTAATTAGTAAAATAAGGCTGATTTGAATCCAAGCAGCATAACACAACCGTAGCTCTGGTAATCAAGATGGCTACCGAGTGACCAAGGAGCGGGGAGCATCTCGGGAACGTAGGGCTGGGGGATGATCACGTCCCACGTGGACGGAACAAGGCAACGCGAGATCTCGTCACGCTACTCAATGCAGCTCACAATTTAAAACATCTGAATTGTACATTTCTGAAACTTTCCATTTAACATTTTCGGACTGGGGTTGACACTGAAACCGAAGAACATACAACGGCAGATAAGGGAGGATGACTACAGCATTTGCTCCTTTGGTTCTTTAGATTTCTTATGCTAGTATATGAACAATCCTCCTCTTATGTGGATGTTAGTAAAAATGACCTGATTAAACAGAACGGAAGGATATCTGAACAGCTGGTTTGTTACCATGGATCTCAAGGAGCATAGATTTATGACACAGTAAATGTACAAATTAGTCCAAATTCAACTAAATTTTAATGTCTGGTAACAAGCCATAGTAGCATAAGTTTTGTTTCTATTAGTAACCTTATTATTCATTCATTTATGCATGTGTGCCTGTATTTGATTGTTATATTCTTTATTTTTACTTAGTAAACTACTAAATGCATACTTCAGGATTCTATTAAGATATGTTTAATAATGATTATCCTCCAAAATTATAATACAATTAATTCAGTTTATGAACGATAAGGTCCAAAATACTGTCTTAGTTATTTTTGAAAATGATTTATCAACTGGATCACTTTAGAGAGAAAAGTGGGGATAAGGTCTACTAAGTTAACTCAGCATGTTCTTGAGGAAATTGAGTGTACAAGCCAAATTCAAGGAAGTCTATGTTTCATGATGATTTTTATGTTTTCATATATAATTGAAATATTTTTTCCCCAAATTAAATGATAAAAAGCTTTGTATGTATATCTGAAGCACTATAGGACTTAGAAGAATAAGGACTTGAAAAGTATAAGGTACGTTTCTAAAAGGCTTTCGATGTATTCAATATGGCCCTAGGGAAAAGTGTGAAAAATAGTAAGCAAATGAAAATAAAATTAAAAATGAATTCTAGAATCTTCTTCCCTTTTACTATCGTTTCATTTTTTTTTTTTTGAACTTTGGAAATTCCTTTGATTTTCTCCCCAGTCCCCAACATTTCTTTTATTAATTAGGGGTCCCATCAAAAACCTCCTTACTTAGAACTTATTTGTTGTCCTGACCCATTTTTTTCCAACAACCATCCCTATTCCCTCTTTGTCTATACCAATTGTAATGTGTTTGATATATCTTTGAAAATACACACTTTTAAAATAAGAATGGTTTATATGCATGTGTTTTTAACTTAACTGAATGGTATTATACTATATACATTCTGTCTTTTGCGGAAATTCTTTTAAAATGTGTATCTATGTATATGTATATATATAAATTATTGCTTCTACTTGATGTATAATATTGTAAGAAGATTTACATTTAGTTCTTAAGTTCAATTGTACTTTTAGATACATTACCCTTTCATTTCTTTCACATTTCCCGTTCTCTTCTTGAAATATTCAATATTAATCTTTCATTTCATAAAATATAGTAATCTGATTTCATTCAGATAATTGAAGACATTTATCTACATCTATTTTCTCATTTGTCTAGATCTTACATGGTTGCATTTTTATTGTTATTTTTTAATGACAACTTTTGCTTTCTGCTGTATGCCTAATTATTGATTGCCACTTTCATACATGAAAATGCAAAGAAATAACTTGAAATCAAAAATAATGTTATTTTTCATCTCTATCTATTTTTGCACTCTGATGTCTTTTAGTACAACTTTTATATTTTTCCAGCTTTTCTAGTTGTTCTCAGTGGGATAATTAGTACAGCTGCCTAATCTACAATTAATAGAATTAGATAGCTTATACAGTATTTTTGTAATTATCTGCATACCTTTTTGTGTTCAACAACAAACTGGGGCTTCCCTAAGGGCCGTAGCCTTTTCTTAGATACTCAGCACCCTACATGGTATGTGCACATTGTAAATGATCCACACACATGTATTAGGTTGTCACTGCAAGATCAGTGGACAAAGATGATTGAGAATAAGGCAATAGGGGATCTGAGAAATCTGAAAAGCATCCTAGGCAGACAGCAGCATCCAGGAATGATGAAAGGATTTGTCATGTGGTATTGTCATGCTGCTGCAAATTCACCAGTTCTTGGAATTTGTGCAAGTGCTAAAACTCTTCAAACTTATTATTTTTTTTAATGTAACATGAAGTGAAGCTGTTGCAATGATAAAATGAGTTAATAGATATAAAGTTCTTAGCAAAAGGAGTGATGCTGGAGTGCTCAAACCTTGAACTCGTATAACTGTAATTGTTAGCACTTGGTACATATAATATACTAGAACTCAGCCTTATAGGCATCAGAGAATTTGAGATGGAAGAAGTAGGATAGGCAGGGTTGACAGAGCACTTCTATTATGTAACAGTACTAAAGTAGCCACATTCGTGTTATGTCGATTACATTTCTTCTCATTCTTTCTCACAAGTCTTATTCTCTAATCACTGACTGTTTTTGTCCTATTGCTCTGCAAAAACGTTTCATGAGTTCATCTTTTTTTTTTTTTTTTTACTATATTCTAGAAAGGAAAGAGAAATCTAGAAAAATTAAGAATGCCTCAAAATTCCTAAATGCCTTTTCCATTCATATCCCCTCAAAATTATTAGCAGTCAACTGTTTCACCTGTTGATTAGCAATGACTAAGAACATACAAGCCACAGCATCTCAAAGGAAACTCAATCTCCCTAGCAGGCAGGCACCCCGGCTGCCAGCACCCATGCCACATCCGCCAGGCTCACTGTGCTTTGGAGAGATTGCTTAGGGAAACTCTCCTCTCTTGTTTGAAACAAAGCTATTTTAGTGACATTCATTCCCATCTCAGAGTCCACGCCAAGGTCTCAATTAAACACGCAGCCTCAGGGACTGTCACATAATCCAATTCAGCCAGGGCTGACTTGGGAGATGTTTAGCGGGAATCTGGGCAAGAAAATTGTTCACTTTCCTCACCGCGGTTTCAGAACTGAAATATTTTTTTTTTCCCCCACGGGACCTGAGCGAGAAAGTTTTAGCCCACAGAAGTTTCTAGCTGCTAACTGCTGAAATCATTTTGAAAGGCAGACAGAAAGACTAGATAAAAATTATTTTCGGCCAGATCAATTCTTATTTGACTTAACTTCTGTATGTGTGTGTGTGTGTGTGTGTGTGTAAGCCAATCAATTATTGTTATACCTTAAGGTAGATAAGTTGAGCTTTTTATAACTTTATTTGCAAGATTTTAGTAGCTTGTAAATAAAATAACTGATTGACACACTTACTGCTCATTTGATCTATAATGATGCAGATGCAAGCCTTTGATATAATTAGCAAGCAAAAGTAATGATTTAACAGTGACTGGAATAAGTATGAGTCTCTTTATAAAGGTGCTCATTTGTTGAAGATAATGTAAAGGCTTTTATTGTGTTCATTTTTCATACTTCGGTAACTTTAACTTAATTTGTAATGACATGTGTTAACAAGGGTTATTATTTCAGCACATAATTTTTAATGGTAATTGTGCCAGGCCTTGTTCTTAGCCCTAGGAATATGGTAGTAAACCAGGATGAAACCCAGTACTCCTACCTGATTAGTAAGGGCATGAAGAGAGGAGACCAACAAAAAAAACAAAGAAAACTTACTATGACTGATGGTGATGCATGCTATAAAAACAGGATACAGGGAAGGCAGAAGGGAGGAATGGCCATAAAGAGGAGTTGTTTTCGTTAGTGTGGGTAAGAAGGCTACACTTGTTCAGAAGTGTTACTTATACGAGCCATGTCCCGTCTTCTCATCCCCGCCAGAGACATACCATTATCTTGCTAAAGATACTATATGTAACACTGTTAGCTCTATTTACTTGAATATTACAAACTGTATTGGGTAAGGACAAGAAATAAATTATGTATGTATTACTCCAAAGAACATTGATAATTTACGAATTTCTATTAAACCCATTTTACTCTATTTTATTAAACTTGAGAGCTGTGACCTATCTAGAGATTCCAGTTAAATTAAGCTAATTAAAGCATGGAAATAGCAAGGGTGAAAATGGCATACATGTAAATTGCTTAATGCAAATTTAAATTAATGAGTAAAGCAAATTTAGAAGTGCCCTGTTTTTATACAATTAATACAGAGTTGTCTCTTTGCCAGTGCAGTCAAATAACAATTATCATATCCCTAAAAAGTGAAGATTTTAAAGAGTGAGGATGATTTCAATAGAAATATTTTCTTCTGAATGTCCCTGATGTACTGGTGGTTTACCTTAGTGTTATATGTTATAGGATTTACTTTGTTAAATGTTTTATTTTCAGCGAAAACATTTTATTATTATTATTTTGTTCTGTAGCGCACACACATACACACATTTACTATTAAAATATTGCTTTTCTTGTATAAACATATAATTAGTAATATGGGGTCATGCAGAAAGGAGATGGCTGGAATAAAATAAACCAACTGAAACTGATTTAAAAAAATATGGAAGTCTACAGCCATGCTACCCTGAACAAGCTCAATCCCATCTGATCTCAGAAGCTAAACAGAGTTGGGCCCGGTTAGTACTTCGATGGGAGAACACCTAAGAAGACCAGGTGCTATAGGCGTATAAAAAAGAAAAAAGAAAAAAGAAATTTAAATAATAAAAATGAGAGATTGTAAACTGACAAGGTCCTTGCAATCTGTGAGGGCAACCAAGGTTTGCCTTGCCTAACAGAAAGAGAGAGAGGGAGAGAGAGAGGGAGAGAGAGAGGGAGAGGGAGAGGGAGAGGGAGAGGGAGAGGGAGAGGGAGAGGGAGAGGGAGAGGGAGAGGGAGAGAGAGAGAGAGAGAGAGAGAGAAAATATGGAAGAAAAAGAAAAAAGAGCAACTTAAGAATTCAAGATATATTTGCATCTCAAGTATTTGTGTGTGAATATATACAGACACACAAATATATATACACAAAGACACACTCATACACATAATTAAATAAATTTTCATAGCCTGGATTTCTATTAGTAGGGTTTCTTCCCCCATTTCCTGATTTCAGACACATGTCCAGGGTTGAGCTAAGTGACTCTGTGGTTTTTCTGGCTTGGCATTCATTTTGTTAGGCCAAACAGCCTTCAATGACCTTGAAATGATGCTAACTCCTTCAAACAAGCACATGCCCTAGATAGCAGTCCACAGAGTCATAAACAAATCTAAGTTCCTACAATGACTTCCTCATAGCCTTGCTACAATCTCCCCTACCTCCCACAGCCTTCCTTTTATGTATCCCCTAAATGAGACCCCCATAGAGCTTACCAAAATCCTGATGTTTTGGTTTGAATCAACCAATCTGGCTTTAACCCCAGAATTTCAAAACACCCTGCCTTGGAACTTAATGAAGGCATGCCCACCAGGTCCTTCTTCTCCCTGTCTGCACTCTGCCTTGACCTCCCAGTGTGGCCACTTAAGGCATGCTGAGTATGTCCTCCAGGACCAGTAACAAACTTCTGTGTTTTAATTCCTCTTGTGACAGACAATCCAAAGGAACTGAACAGAGAGCCCAGAAATAAACTCATGCATGTGCAGTCAACTAATCTTTAACAAGGGCACCAAGAACATTCCTAAAGACAACATTAAATTAAGAATTACTGAAATCAGAGACTTTTTCATTAGCTTTTAATCTATATTCTTATACATCTTTGAATTTTCATTATAAGCAAAGAAAAAAAAAAAACAACTCAGGCCTGATTCCCATGTTTTTTTTTTTTTTACCATGAACTTTTGAAATAATAACATATCCTCAATTTCTAAATAACAAATACCTCCAAAACTTTTCTTTCACAAACCGTGACCTAAACTATATTTTTAAGGCCACACACTGGACTCACTGACCACTTCTTAACTGCTCATATATTTGGTTATTAGTTTAATGCATTTTATCTGTCACTTTATTTGAAGAAAATTACAATTATACTTAAATGCCAAGAATACTTTTTGGTTTTGACTACTTTAACTCATGGGTATGTCGGTTAATTACAATTGTTACACCATCATTTTAAATGTTATAGAGATTTCTAATTAAAAGTAGTTTTAACATTTTTCTCTGTTCCATGAGCTGTCTGCCTCCTCTGGTGTCAGCTGTCTTCATTATTCAGTGTGTACTTTATCTGATGTGGGTGTTTTATGACAAAAGTTGGAGATTTGTAAAAAATGTATTATTATAAATTAAGAACCAGATTATTACAGTTAGGTATAGTGGGTGTGTTTTGAAGTTAAGACTATCTTTCCCACATAGATTGTAAAAAGCCAACCATGTATATTTTTATCAAATTATTGTCATCAATAAAATAAAGTAACTCTTCCCTCCTGTGAAGAAGAGTTCAAATAAGCCTGAAAATTATGTGTCATTATTTTCTATTTGGTAGTTTCTTTGCTTATATTACCCTAACCTTGTGTTATCTTTATTATTTGTATCCAGGAACGAAATGGAATTTTAGCATCAAAAACCATACACAGTTGTTTGAATTATTTTTCCCAGCATAACTAAAATATTTGAAGCACTCAATAATAATAAAAATATATATAAAAATGTTTTGGGGTCAAATTCTAATGAAAGTCAAATATTTTAGGTCCTTATGTATACAGTGCAATGGACCTGAATGACAAATATTTAGGTGATTTAAATAATTTGAAAGTAACTATTCTTTTGAAAATCTCTATATATTTACATTTTTGAGAACAAAATAGATGAATAGTTCATACTTTAGCCAAATTTTGAGATACTGTGTGATAGCTATTCATTTATAAAACAGTAATAATCTTATTTTACTACAGTCAGCTTTTCCTCTCTTTTACTTCATTTTTCTTGCTTAAAGCCAATTTTCACATATTTCGGTTTTAAGTTGCATTAAGAATTTACATGCTGTTCATAACATCGCTTTTAAAAGGTCAAAAATGTTTCTTTTTGATTCATCAATATCTAAATTTTAGGGGAAAAATATTCTGCTATTTGGTAAATGAAGTGGCATGGCTTACTATATAAATTTTGTATTTCATTTTTACACACATTGAGGGAAATCACACTTGAACTTACTAAAATGACTTATTCATTGTACACTTCACACTGAGCTACAAGATTCAAATGTATTCAAATGTGTATAACCTTGAGGCATTAACGAGAAAAAAAAACAACTTGCTAAATATAAAGACATAAATTATCCCATGAAAAATGTCCGATGTGGATTTCGGTGATAGCCATAGTCATTCTACTTGCTCACCACCTGTTCTGATCCTTCACTGGCATATTATAGAATTGATCGCTCATTAAATATTCTGCTAGATATTTTGTACATGGAGAACGACAAAGACCCGCAGAGCATTGAACTAAAGAAGGTATAAATCTGAACAGTCCTTTACTGACTTAAACTAAAAGACTATATATATTAGGAAGACAATTTACTTTTATCACTCTCTTTCAACATCTTTAAAAAGACCCTGTACATACTAAAAATGAATAACCCTTATATTACTGTAGGGAGCCGAGGCTACCTAAATGACATCTGTAAAGATTAAAAAGCCATTACAATATTGATCTCTGACTTCTTTACCTTGCTCTGGTGCACTAATAGGCCAGATTTACAAATCAGAGGGACATTAGCCTATGTTGTTCTTAAGAAATTTTGTATCACTATTCTAATTTAACAAAGAGGGTATAAACCCTAAGGAAGTAATGGGTTTTGGAGTAATGAGTCTGTTATTTATACCTAGACTGCATCACATTTATCTCGTTCTATTATACCATAGCATTAACTTCCAGAAATTCAAAGCAGAATTAAAAACTTGGTCAGTGCTAATCACATACTACATTAACATGAATCTTGGTTTGCCGCAACAAGGAAACCTCATCAAAAGATACTGAACATTCATTCTTGATTATCTGAAATTGCACTGCATACATGCATACTTAGAAAAGCACCCACAAGACACTGCTCGTATTTTAACTAAATGGCCTGACAATAAAGAGTCATAAACCTATAATAGAAACCAGTCATTTCATAGTAGATTAAGAAAGTTTTTGACAGAATTCTAATAGTTTTGGTCTTGTGAATCTATTTCCCAATACTTCTAAAATATATATTTTATATTTAAATTTTAAAGTTTATACATATCCATGATACAAATATTGGTAGTGACATAAAAAAAATTAAATTTTAAATAAATTTCTTCTAATCACAGAACCCAGAAAAATATATAGCATTAACATATGAATGTTTAAGTATATTTCTTTCTAGTAATTATATTTATATTTATGTTTATATTTATAGTTCTATATGTGAAATTGATACTGAGACATATAATATATCCCATTTGTTACCACATTTGTTACCAAGTTTTTCACTTATTTTTAATATTTTTCTGTCATTTCAAATATTTTTCAAAACTATTTTCTTTACTATATAGTAATAATACCTGTCCTTATCTTATGTTTGCCTATGCAGTATCTATAGTCACATTTATGGGATATTGAATTTTGTTTCCAATTTTGCCACAATAAATTCTATATTAAACAACAAAATAGTATATATATCATATTTTTAAATCATAAAAATTGAGAAGATCAATACAATTCTAAATGTTATTGCTGATCTCAGTATTATTAAAACAGAAAATTTTATGAACATTAGAAAATATATTTGAATAGTAAAGGATATACATACAAGAAAATATGATCAATAAGCGAGTAAACCTTAAATAATTGTTAGGTGAGTGCTAATTTCAAATACTTTGCCAGGTGATTAAAATTTCTCTTGGCAAGTTTCAAAAACACCTAGTAAAAGCAGCTAAAAATGGAAACCAGACACACTTCACCCTTTCCATCTCAATTTGGAAAACTGCATTTGAGTGAAATGTAGAAATGAAGAAATCTCACATGCCTGCTTGCTATGCAGAGGATAAGCGAAAATATAAAGGGCAGAACCTCTGGAGGTGCAATGCATTTCAGATTAAAGGCTGGGTCCTCATGTGTGAAAATGAACAGCCCTGACCTACTAGTCCTCAAAGCTCACTTTCTATCTTATAAAAATTCAGGAATTTTATAATATGGAAAAAGAAATTCCTTTTCTCAGAATGTTCTATCCAAAAGTCCATCATCTTAGTTCCTCACTTAAAAACATTTGTAAAATGTGTTTACTAGACCAGTAATATCTGTGATATTTATAAGTAAATATTTCACCCCCACACAAAAAAAAAGACTTTTGTCCTCCAGAAGATATAGATTTTGTACCCATTTCATGGTAATAATAAAAGTGTCATTTGTTCGAATGTATTACATGATTTTGTCCTGTTTTTACCCAATATAAATCCTAATGTATAATGTATAAAATCATAACATATAAAAATAATGTATAAATAAATCGTACTATGTAAATATATATTTTGTATGCATTTTTGTGCAGATATTTCACATTGTATTTATGATATTATATGGTTTTCAGAAAAAAATAATAATATTTTATCTTATATGATTTTTACATAACCTTGTGAAGTAAGCAGTTATTATATCCTCTCAGATATAGTTAAAATAATTTTAACCAAAATAAGCTTTATGTGTGTGACTGAATCAAAGTGACACAACTTGTATGCAGTGAGATCAAGGAATAAACGTGGTTTTCAGGCTGCTGTTCTTATGATATTCCTTGTGAACACTCGTATCGAGAAAAAAAAAGAATTAAGTTCTGTCAAAAAAATGTTTAAAAAAAGGTCAGAAAGATATGACAGACTTTCTTCAACTGTCATTTTATATCCTTAGTACATCTTGTATGACTACATATCAGGTAAAAAATACAGAGGGGATAGCTTTAAATATTTTTAAAACATATGTCTGTTTTTTTTTTTTTTTTTAAAGCTGAGCATTAAAGATGGAGATAATTATCTTTATAATCAAGCACCTACACCTGCAACATATTGATTTGTGGCAATAAACTAGATGTCAAAACTAATTTACACATTTTATTTAAATGTTCTGGATATAACACAGGACTCTCGAGAGATTTCATGCCATTTTAAAAGTGCTTAACTGCGTAATAACATGGCATACTTACTGCTTGTAAATGAATACATGCAAAAATTGTTAAGGTGGAAAATGATGAGTTATTGACACATTCTTCAGGTAAGGATTCTTTATAAATAAAACAAGGTAATCTTGACAGTAGGGGGAATATGCACAAGAATCCGCAGGCAAATCAGCTGGCACAGGGGACTGCTGTAAAGGGCTTGTTGCCTCAGCACTTCTCCTTTCTGTGGAAAGAGACCTATTCTTGAATTAAAGCTGGCTAAACAGATAAAGGTTGAACTTTTCAACTGCAAAGCAGGTATAGAAATTGCTCTCCTTTTTACTGAGACAAGCAGTAAAATTTTACTGCACATCACCAATTGGGCTTTTCAGCATTAAATACCAGAAAGTCTATTGTGTAGCTGTCTGCAATATAAATTAGGAGTGGAGAGGTAAATAGTCATCTAAAATGATTCACATGCAGATAGAGAAGGAACAGATAGTAAAGCACCTGGCTTTATTTGATGGGGTTTCTGACTTTCTGATATTTCAACTTTCATGTGACAAAAAGTATTCTGTCAAAGGACTAAAAAAGAAGGGTTCAATAATAAAAATGAGAAAAGTAAAAATTGGAGTTTTTAAGGCTGGACCAGATGTGTAAAATCATTGGTTTTATTCCGATGGCAGAATTTTATGGAAAACAGTAAAAGCTACATAAAAGAATGCCGATAGCATCACTTTCCTCTCTATATCAGCGTTAGTTTAGATGTGTATGAGAGAGAATGTGCATCAGGGAGAAAGCATGGAGGATTTTTTTTTTTTTTTTTTTATCATTAAGTTAATGGACCTGATAAATGGAATTGTAACACTGACACTAAGTGACAGTTTTGTTCCTTTAAAATCTGCTGTTTCATTCTAGTTACTTCAACCTTGAATTTCTAATGTGTGCGGCTATTACATTTAATAGTTGCGTTTGGTGATTTTATGTGATTCCAAAGAATAATAAAAGAAATGCCACTTTGAAGAAAGTTAAAACACATTAGTGAAATTTTAGATCTATAACTACATATAAGTGTTAAAATTTACATAAAATAAAATCCATTTTATTTTTCGGACAGAAGATCAGGGAAAGCAGTGCTGTGTAGACAGTGAAGAGCTGGAATTCACAGAAGTTTTTTCCTGAGATGATAATTTGAGTGGGGACATGAATTAGCTAAGGGAATAAGCCACTTGAAGATTTGGGGGAAGTTTCAGGCAGAGAAAACAGTGAGAACAAAGGCCCACAGGTAAAAAAGATTAGTAGCAATTTCAAAAATTTGGGCAGCACTATTTCAAGAGTTTTAGTTTGGCTCAAAGATTGTTATTTCTTTTATGCTGTATTCTTTCCTGATATGCCGAAAACCACACTGGCTCAGCCAAAGCTGCTATACGCATCCTTGTCAATTAGCTCACCATTTATCAATGTCCTACCAAGGCACTAGACTTTATTGCAGGTGCAACAGGCATTATTGAACTATTTTGCCAACATTAAAAAAAGTATGAGAAAAAGTGCATGGCAATCACACGTGCATTTTCCTGTCACCTTCATTAATCTACTATCTTGAGAAAAAACAACATGTTCTAGAATGATTATTTTACTTCTACATGGCAGTCACCATTGCAAGTGATTTAGTGTGCTGTTTGTTCATTCCATTCGTTCCTACATGGTTCCCTTTACTTTCTGCCCTGCCTTTAATGCATCCTGACCACTGAAATAATCCTGGCCAACTATGGGTATCATCTTGGAAAATCTCGCAAAACAGCAACAGAAGCTCCAAAGGCCAGGTTCTGGCTACCAACGATGTTCTTTGAAAAACAATTTTTTTTCCTTTCAAGTTGAAATTTATGTCAATTAATGTACCTGTAAAATTATCATTGCCCTCTCTGCCCTTTAATTAGAGTGTTTAGATAATTTATATTTTCTGTAATTTTGATATGTTTGGATTTAAATCAATAATTTCGACATCTGCATTCTCTTTGTCTCATCTATTCTTTGATCTCTCTTTTTTTTTTTCTCTTTACCTGTTTTTGATAAGCTGAATGATGTTTTGTTATTTTATTCTATCTCCTTTGTTGCTTCTTGCCTATAACTCTGCATGTCATTTTAGGGGTTGTGTAATGGTTACATTATAGACAGCACTTATTATGTCATAATCCATCTTTAACTGATAGACTATGTTACATAAATTACAAGAATTTTCCAATAATACACTACCTTTGTCCTTTCCTGGCCTTGGTGCTTATGGTTGTAGGACAATTTTTTCTCTATATATTATAAATCCCATATATACTGCTTTTATATTAGCTTTAATCAAGTCTATTATGAGTAAAAAAGCATTTTTTATTTCCCCAAAGTTACTCTTTTCAGTGTTTTTCACTCCAGTTGATATCATTGTCCTTCCTCTTGAGGGTTTTCATTACTATGATTATTATTTTTTCTGGTATAGGCCAGGTGCTTGTTATTTCCTTCAGCTTTTATATGTCTGAAACGAAGTCCTTATTTTCCCCTCATTCCTGAGGGGTATTTTTACTGAAGATAGAACTCCTAAGTTACACGTTTTGTTTTTCCCCTGACTTACACTGGTTCTAATGAGAAGTTTTCAATGAGAATAAAAGGCTTTGATCTTGGTGACTCTACAGAGTGTGTGTCTACACATTCTTGGGTCCTGTGTGGCTGTCCTCTAAGCTGACCCTGGTACTCAGTGCATCCCAGCCCAGGCTCTTCCTGTGCCTCCGTCTGGACCTGCACTCTCTGTTCCCATACACCCCAAGCCACAAAGTGCTACACACTGTACAATTATAATTACACACCATTCTGGAAAAGGCAAAATTATGGAGACAGTAAAAAATCTCTGGTAGCTAGGGGTTGGGGCAGGAAGAGGGATGTATAGGTGAAGCACAGAGAATTTTTACTGCAGTGAAACCACTCTGTATGATAACATAATGGTCAATATATGTCACTATGCATTCATCCGAATCCACAAGATGTATAACATCAAGAGCGAGCACTAATGTAAACTATGGACTTGGGGGGATTTTAATATACAATTGTAGGTTCATCAAATGTAGCAAATGCACTATCCTAGTGTTGGGTGCAGATAACGACAGAGGCAATGCACCTGTGTCGGCAGGGGTACGTGGGAACTCTGTTTTCCTCTCAATTGTCCTATAAACCTAAAACTGCTCCAAAAAATAGTCAAGAATAGGTCAAAAGAATTAAAAAAAAAAAAAAAAAAGGCTGCCCAACAGAGCCTTACTATTTCCCAAAGCTTGAGCAAACCTCAGACAGATTTCTTCCTGCCCCAAAGCCCATCACCTCCTGCCTACTCTGCCCCTTATAGAACCCACACAGTACCCTAACCAGATGTCCCCTCTTCACTTCTCTTGGTGTTTTTACTTAAGAAAACTCATAACTGCAAATTATTTCTCTACCTCTTTGAGATGCAAATCTTTTTAACAGGGCTCTTACCAGTTTCATAACCCAGACTGGACCTTCTTTCTTTAGGACTTGAGAACCATCCTTTTGAAATGTCATCATCGAGGATGCGAGCATCCCTGTCTACTAGCCACTGAGGGGACAATAGGAGTCTATCTTCACTATGCATCTTGCTCAGAGTATAAAACTACTTCCTGTCATGAGAATAAGAGAAAGTTTACTTTTCCATTGAGTAAGGCCAGTTAGCAAACCCAGATGACCTAAGATTCCAACTCTGTTCTGAAAAATTCTCCTGCCCCCCATTTTTTAAGAAGTTGGTTTCAGACTGCGTTGTGTTCTCTCTTCTCTGTTGCAGGAGCCTCAATAAACTCTTTACCTGTTCAATTCTGTCTGATGCGGTTTTTGTTTTGACAATACTGAGTGTCATTTTTTTTTATGAAGTTCCAGTTTTAAGAAAGAAATATAAGATGTAAAATACAGATAAATAATACTGATTAGAAATAAATGACATTAGAAGAGTCGTCTCTTTTGTTTTCTTCAAACGGCCCTTAAGCACAATCCATACAAGTTTCAATTCTAAAACTAGATATAATAGCTTTAAAAGGTGGAAGAAACAGAAATTCTTCTTTTCCTCACTGTGATTGGAGTATAGCAATAGTGATCATTTTAATACTTCTGATTTAATGCAGAATCATTGGAATTTGCCCTGCATTCAAAGAAAATATCTTTTCTAAAAATCGATAATAGCAGTTTTGAAAATCATTTTCTATTGATGAGATTCTGCTTCCAGAATAAGACTTAGCCCACAATTTGAAACTTCATAGTAATATGAAAACAGTTCACAATTACTGTAATTTAGAATTTAACTCACATTCAGATTGAAATGGGTGGAAAAATACATCCCGGTAAGAAACTGTTCTCACTGCATGTGTTTTGGAGCATCGTTTAAAACGTAAAATCAACATTGCTATTCTAGTCACAGCAAAGCACGTACCCAAATGTCACATTAAACTCATTACTGGGAGAATGACAAGGCTTTCCAATATGACTGTTTTTTTCCTTAGAATAAAGGCAAAAATTGCCAGTGCTTCTAGACCTGAAACAAGATGTGATTGGAGTTAGATGAATTAGTTCTGATGAATATGTATTTCAAATGGCTATGTTTAAAAATATACATCTGAGTATGTTTTGTTTCTGTTTTAACCTGTATTTAGCAGACTAAATTTTCATTTTGAATATCTTCATATTAACTTTCTTGATGTCAAAGTTGCTGCAGAGTTGCATTTTAAAGAAAATGGTGACACGATATGTGTTAAAAAATATTTTGGCTGTCTTTTTCTAGTCTTTGCTATTTCCTTGTATTATATTGACCTACCTTTCATAACTCTGGTTCATATTTGCTCGGCTTACTTTTAGAATATAATAATTTGTTCTTTTTTTCTTTTAATAAGATGGTTGGTAGAAAACAAAATCAATGGATATTTCATAAAACATTTTAGCTATATAAAACAAAACTTCAATTTTTAAGATACTACAATGGACATTTGCTATCTTCTCTCAGCTATATCTGTAACTATTACACTTAGGGCATAATAATAATTTTCTTATGTTAACAAATTACATTATTGATATGAATGAGAATTTCAGGCAAAGGACATCATTTTGAAGTAGTGGAAACATTTGAAAAAACAGAAGCATTTTAGTCTAGATTAGGTTTTCTTTCTTTCTTTTTCTTTTTTTTTTTTTTTTTTAATGCCTATAGCACCTAGTATTCCTAGGTGGTCTCCCATCCAAGTACTAACCAGGCTCAACCCTGCTTAGCTTCTGAGATCAGACAAGATGAGGCACATTCAGGGTGGGTGGCATGGCTATAAACTAGCTTAGGTTTTCAAAGATATCTTTTGCAACAATTTTAATTTCTCTTCAATATCTTTTAAGTGAATAATTAACATTTTATTTTCCTTGCCCTCTCAACTCCATTTAGAAATTACTCCTTTTTTTTTTTTTTTGCTTTTCTCTCCACCATTTCACTGAAAATGACCATATTCATGTTATTTAATCAAACTGATATTTTTCAATTTTCACTTTCCTTGGCTTCTTTAGCAACATTCCAAATAGAAGACAAACCTCCAGTTCCTGAAGTGCTCTTTGAATTCAGGTCCTGACATTACAGAGCATAGCCATTTCTCACACTGTAGTAGTTTATCCCAAACTACATCATTTGCTAAACTAAAACCTTCTGCCATAAATGAACGTCAATGGCCCTTAGGATGTGGCCTTAGGGCATTTCCTGTCAGTGGTCAAAATGTTAATTTAGCTAGTTATTTGTGGTATTAAATGGATTGAAGGCTTTTAACTTATACATGATTCTTACATTCTATAAATTTATAATATATCCCACAATCAAGAATATCAAATCATAATTATCTCTCTAATAAAAAGGCTTTCTTCATACATGATCACAAACTGAAAAACACTTGCTAAAATGATGTACATCATTTTTTTAAATTCCAACTAAGACCGTAGGAACATATTTTATATAATTCTATTCATTTGTATATGTAGAAGTTATAGTTTTGATTCAGCCATATCTAAAATACTTCTTATTCTAACAAACAAATGAAAATTGCCATTAAGAAACTCTTTCCGGGAATAAAAGCGTTGGTGGGCCATAAAGTCCTTTCTTGTCCTTGAAAAATATCCAGATATGTGATCTTAATTTTTCTTGCAAGAGAATTTTGGAAAAACAATGATCTTTATAGATTGTAAAACACATGAATATGTTGAGTGGAGTTTTCCACATTTCACTAGTCTAACAGAAAGAATAGATATCAAAGAACCTCAAGACTAATGATGTAAAAATTCGGAGATCATTCATGAGATGAATACAGCTCAGTAAGCCCATGTTGTAGCTTGACAGTGAGTTCGGAGCTTTCATTTGTTGATTGAAAAATACATTGTAATGAAGGTTTCTTTCAGCTCTATGAACAATTTAACACTTTTCTACAAATAAAGAAAAATATCCAGTTCACTTTATATATGAGTTTCTTCATTATTTCACTTTCCTCTCTCATTGCTGAGAACATTCGAATGTTTTTTGTTTTTGTTTTTTTACTTTGCTATGATCTTATGAAAAAAATATTTCTTTCTATTTCTAAGTTTCATCAAGTAATTATCTTCAGACATGATTATGATTTTTAAACATTCAAATCAATTACAGAGCTATTATTTTATCTTTTACAATGCTCTAAACGTATTTAACATCATTAGAGTTAAGAGGTACTTTCATAATGTCAATCTGTTTATATATCAGTGTCTTCACCTTTTGACATAACCTGTGAAATGTCACTTAAAAATGAGTATCATGTATTATTTATAATAGCATACATATTACAGATTATGCTTGCTTAATTGTTAACAGTTCAATGAGCAGACAAAGAAGTATGTTAAAAATGAAAAGACAACTTTAAATTTTGTGGTGCTGTTAAAGTTAAATAAGAACTCATGTTATTTGTATTTTAACCATTATTTTAAAATAATTATTATGTATATTTCTATCATGAAGTGATTATTTGAATTTCTGAACTACTTTTACTTTTCTTAGCCAGAAATTGAAACTGCCTTTGGTTCAGACTTTTGTGGCATAATTCGTGATAGGTTAGGAAATTAATACTGAGAATGATAATGGACATATTAAGATGTTAGTCCAAGCACATGGTAAACTTGACAATTAGCCTTATTAGTGTTTCATATATTAAAATATGATTTACATATTCAAATTTCCTATGGGAACTCTGCTTTAATTTTTTTTTTATTTTTAGTAGTGATTTCGACATGTTACTATACTCATGTTTATCTAATGTAACAATATTGAATATTAATAATTAATAATTTTAGGACTCTTTTATGCCAGATAAAATACTAAACACCTGATATAATTGTCCCAATTAATCCTCAATACACAGAACCCTATGCTATAGAAAATTTAGGATATATTACTATCTCTTTTTATAGACAAGAAAGTGAGAGCTAGAAACTAGGACTTGGGCAAGGTCACAGAACTGTTAACTGATAAACTTCAGAACTCAAAATAAGGTCAGCTAAACCCCGCAAACCTGAACCTTTCTCCTTTGCTAATTTGCATAATTAAAGGATGTTAACAAAATTTTGATAAATGTGAAATAAATGAAAAATATAAAAAGAGAATAAAGGTACACATATGATGTATATGCTATACAATGTAGGCATTTTTTTTCTTGTTTATATATTTTTAGATTTGGTAATCATGATAATAGGAGAAAAGAAAGATTTATTATTATTATGAATTAATTCAATATCCCTTATTATGAGATAATATAATTCTTCAAAGACTTTTTAGTGGAAGATTATAAAAATATAAATCAAAAGCTGAATGCAGTTAGTTGAATTCAGGATAAACAAAATAGAATGAGTGAATGGAGATGTTGTTGTATAAAAGATTCACACCTGAGAGATGAGTATTTGGGTAGAGGCCCAAATAAGATGAGAAGGCAAGTCTTGTAGATGCTAAAGGTGAACAGACCAGACTTTGAGAACAACACTGAAGGCTGAGAAGGGATTTACATGATGTGGCTGAGAGTTACAAGAAAGAAAATAAAGTGGTGAGAAAATGGCATCAGAAGTGGTTAGAAAAGGGTTATTGGATGGAGAAGAATTTTGATAAGGAGAGTAGATTGCTTTTGTGTCTGTGAAATAGGAAGCCTTTGGAGAGATCTGAGTCAGGAGTGACAGAATCTATCATATTTCAAAAAGATCACTATTTGGGGCAAGTGTAAAAGAAGAGGAAGTTTAAGAGATGAGGCTGATTTGGGATGGGGTGATGAAGCATATTCAGATTCTTTATATTACCGAAGACTGAGAGAGCTGTAATAGGAGATAAAATGAATGAGACCTGTACAGGGAGATGGGTGAAGAATGACTCCAAAATTTGGGTCTGAGAAAATGGAAAAATTGAATTTCAAGCTAACATGCAAAACCTAGAATTGAATAAATCTTAAAACATTTTTGCTCCCCTAGAAAGATATTCTTTGATAACTGCTTGTATTCAAATTTCCAAGTTTCTCTGGAGTAAAACTATCCAAACAAGCAAACTCAAAGCCACGTGAGAGTCGACCTTCTGCTTAGCTGTAGAATGGATGGATGTTAGTCTTCCTTTATTAATAGACAGGCAGTTACATGAAATCCTTTTGATCCTGTGACATTTTCTTCTGAGTGAAATATTTAAAGCATCGAAGAACTTTTTAGAAGTTCAGTTAGTCAAATGAATAAGTAAAGTGTACTTTCAGAATGACCATCATGGTGAAAAGGGATTTCTGAAAAAAGCTTAAACAGACGAAAATCCTGCCTATACACCAGGATTGAAATATAGCATACTTAGCCCCTGTAGTAAGGATTATAAAAAGAGCCCTATCTTTGTTTTAATTTACTATAAAGAAAAAAATATATAGTAAATGTGCTATTATTGACAGAGTTCAAATATTTAAATAACTGCATGGTTTGAAAAATATGTAATTCCAAATTAATAAAAAAATATTTGGACCCCAAACTCAAAACAGAATTGTGGTCCAGGGAAGGTAACACCAGAGGGATTTAGCCTGTCAATCATTCTAAATCAATGATAGATCAACCTATTCATGGGGGTGAAGCAAGGAGGGGACTCATTACTCGTTTCCTGTATGTTTTAACTTAATTTAGGTTTTATTATATTTAACACCTTTGTCTTTTTAATATAGTTTGTAATTTAGTGTTTAGTCTACTTTTCAGCTCATATTTTCTTAATTTTAAAATGTTCTTTGCCTTTTGTTTACCATCAATGTAAATTAAAATTTTATTCCCTTCTATTTCCTCGGTTGATTTTACATACCTCCATTAGCTTATTTTTTCTCATGTTTTATAAGCTGAAGTATATGTGTATGTGCATCTTTCATGCTTTCCCCCTCTAGTTAGCTCTCCAGCAATTTTCATATTCTCTAAAGTAAAATGTTTATTCCTTGTTTCTTGAGTTTAAATCCATAAGAAAATGATCTAGTATATCCAAACACTGATGTCACCTTTCCTCAAAGATAGTGGTAATTCTGCTAGTATAGTCCAACAGTACAACTAGAAGTTAGAACTTAGATTCACTCTGATCTACCTCTAATCAAATACAGCTGTAGAGTAACTGGAAACAAAAACAGGTTAGTTGGTAGGAAAACCCTCCTACAAACATTCACTATAGATTCAAACATTTAAATTAAATGAATAAGCCTATGGTTGGAGCTCCCCAACAAATTTCCCTGAAATGAGAAATTATAAAATTATTGTAAAGATACTTTAGAATCAGAGTATGATAATTCTTTGCCTCTAACTCTCTGATAAACATATCACAGAATATATTCCCTTTCCTTCAAGAGGATTTTGAAATGTTCCCTGAATGGATTTGTTCTCTTGATTGTGTTCTTTTTGAAAGCAAGCTAAAACTTCCTATATATTTTATGGCCAATGTGAGTGAGCCATTTCAATATTTTAGGACCAACAGACCAACATTTTTTTCTGGACTGTCCTGGGCTGCAAACAGCCTTCCCTCTGCCCACTGCAACCTGTTTGATACCAACAGAGGCTGCATTTTGACTTTGGCACGGGGATAGCACTACTGAGCCCTCTTCCTTCCCAGCTACTGGGGTTTGTCTTCATGAAAACCGAAACCACAGGAGCCATTATTCTTTATCACAAGTGAGTCAGAGAATTAAAGATGACTCAATGCTATGTTTTCTAGATAAAACCTAAACCCTTGGAAGGTTTAATGGATGTTTACTATGTCAATAATTAAAGTAGCCTTTCCTACTATTACAATCATGAAGATTGGAATATATATATATATATATATATATATATATATATTCACTATAATTGAATTCCTTCCTTTTGAAAAAAGATGACACAGGACCCCATCAAAGGTTAATGGTCATTAGAAGAAGGAAGACACATGAACGGAAAACTTCAGTTCAATCCAAATGATGACGGCTTATAAAATAAGTCTAAAAATTTCCATAAGCAGCCTTAAAAAACCCTTTGCTTTCTCGGAATCTCTGAAAAAGTTAATGTCAATGACAAGACTAGATTTGTGGTTTACTGCCTTTCAATTTTAATTTAGTGTTCTTCCCCTTGTATAGCTGGTGAAATGTTACAATTAATATAACAAATAAACATTAATGTTATGTGCAGGCACTTTATGTGGATAATCTGATTTAATCACTACATCAGCTGAATTCGGTTAGGATTGCACAGACAGTAAGTTGAAGAGCCATCTAACTCCACGAGCTGCTCTGCACCAGTGTCCCTGGTTAGCTCATCAGCGTCTGAACGAGGGCAGTGAGCACGCAGACCAGATAACATGGGTCCTAGTGCAAATTGTGCTTATTTCTCACTTATAAGGTTGCCTTTTTTGATAAACTTAGTATATTTCAAATTAGGTTGAATTATTTGACCACAGTCTTTTGTGAAACATTTTAGCTACATAAACATGTTATAATGCATACAGTGAAAACAATTCAATGTGAGTTTGCCCAAGATTTGTTCTTGAAATCATGCTGTGTGGTTTTTAAGAGCTGAAAAATGGTTGAATTCATTTGAAACCTGATGATGGTGGAAATACAGATCTGAAATTTCTTTAATCCTGGGGTCAAGCATAATGTTCACAATTATCTAAAAATACTCTTCATAATTTAAAAACCACAGAAGGACCTATATACTGTGACCATTTCAATCAAAGTAAACTCAGTGGCGATGCACTTTTAACAAAACATTGAGAGGCCCCTGGGGACGCCAAGGACACCAATCTGAGAGATCTATGGGACAGGCTGATCATCATTAAGTTTGCCAGGGGTGCACAGCAGGACAGTCATTTTCAAAGCACAATCAAGTAGAAACGAACTCAGTGCAATCCCTGGGATGCATATATTCCAGATAACCTACTACTATTTTAATAGCCCACTGAATAAAGAAATTCTAAAAAAGTACTTCCTCTGGTCAGCTCATTAAAAAAGCATCTCTCATATATTAACTTCAGAAGGGGCTAGAAGCTAGAATGTGAATGAGAGAAAATTTGTCTGTGTCATCCATTAAATACCTACTTGAAATCTATTTTTAATTGTATTTTGCTGTTTTTATCTAAATATTAATAGCTTTAAAAAAAAAAAGAGTATGCAAACATGAGAAAGAACAAATACCAAGAAAATATGTTTCCATGCCTTATAAATCCTTACTTAAAAGCCTCCCTTGTTAAGTTTTCCCAGGCTTTCTCCCCCACCCCAATACCTTCTTTGTCTACCAGAAAACTTTTTTTGTTTTTGTTTTTGTTTTTGCCTAGACATGAGTATCATGATGTAACCAATAAGTAGATCTGCAGTCCTGTATCTGTAAGTCACTTGCTTAATCTTACTATTTTCTATGCTATTCTTCATTTAGAATTGGGAGTATACACCTCAAATAGCTCATAGCCTTTTCTCACCACCCTAGACGTTGTAAACTTCTTCCATGTCACACATTATTTTTCTACAACAATTAATACTCAACAACGTACTTTTTAAATTACTGAATAGTTGTCCATAGTTAGTTTGGCTGTGCTAGCCTTTTTTATCATTTACACTTTTTGAGAAATGTCTGGAAAATAGTATTGTATCTGTTCAATCATATATTTAATTATAATTGAAATTTTAATAACTCACTTCCTTAACTTTATTTGGTTTTATTTTTTACTAAAAAATGTGACAAATATGTAAACTCTTGCATATATCCATAATAATATTATTAATCTAATTAGTAGAAGTTCAATTTCAGGGTAAAAAACAAAATATATTTTACTTTTTAATACTTATTACTAAGTTATTCTTCAGACCACTAGTTCCCATTTTCAAGGTACTATAGGTTCAAGAGAGTTCCATAACAATTCGCTAAGGTTTATATGTAAATACAAAAGTATCAGAATAACTTATAGGAAATTGAGAAAGAAAAATAAAATTAGAGGATTGACACTACCCAACGTCAAGACTTACTTTGAGAGGATAACATAGGGGAAATCTAGGTGACCTTGAGTTTTGTGGTAACTTTTTATATACTACACAAAAAGCACAATCCGGACAGTGGGGGAGGAAGATAAGCTGGACTTTGTTAAAATTACAAATATTTGCACTGTGAGAGATACTGTGCAGATAATAAAGAAAACAAAACAAAGCAAAAATGACAAACCACAGACTGTGAGAAAACATCTGCAAAACATATTTCTGATAAATGATTGGCATCCAAAATATACAAAGGACTCTTCAAAACTCAATAATAATATTTAAAAAATTAGTAAATGATCAAAAAATCTGAAGACATCCAACCTCCCCAGAGAGGATATATAGATGACATATAAGCATATGAAAAGATGCTCAACATATATGTTGTCAGGAATATGCAAATTAAAACAATGAGAACTTACTACATACCTGTTAGAATGTTTAAACACTGAAAATACCAAATGCTGAGAAAAATGTGGAGCAACAGAAAGTTCCATTGTTGGTGGGAATGCAAAATGGTACAGCTACATTGGAAGATAGTTTGGCAGTTTCTTAAATGTTAAATATAGACTTGCATAAAAATCCAACAATCATGCTCCCAGATTTTTACCCAAATACGTTGAAAACAAGTATAAAACAAACCTGCATGGTAGTGTTTACAGGAGTGTCAAAAAAAATCTAACTGAGTAAATCTGAAGATCTAATTGGAATCATTAAGCAATTCACAAATTGGACAGCATTGCATCCTGCAAGTAGAAGGCATTTCATTCAGAGGGGTTGTGCAAAAAAGGTTTTCACAGTAAGAAGGGTGGATCAAGGGGACTATTAGCAAAAGACAAGAAAGGATTATTTTTAGGGCAGGGTATCATCTTTTTGGTGAGAAGGGAAGGCAAAGCTTTTACCATGCACATCACCTCTTTTCCCTTTGGCAGGAGAGGAATGAAGAGGGCTCAGGTGACAGATTACCTTACTGTGCTTGACTAGAAAACTCCAGACTGGTTGATTAAAATTGCATGCCTGGTGAAGGTCAAAATGACAATTAGGTCAGGTGTTAAATCTGAGTTTGGTATCCTTGGCTTTAGCACAAGTGACACTGTTTTGGCCCTTTGATTTTCTTTTTAACAGGAGTTTTATTCATAATAACCAAAATATGGAAGCAACCAAGATGCATCCAATAGGTGACTAGATAAACACACCATGGTACATCCATACACCTGAATAAGGAAGTGAGCTAGCAAGCCATAAACAGATGTGGGAAAACCATAAATGCATATTGCTAAATCCAATAAGCCAGTCTGAAAGCGCTACATAACTGGTATAATTCTGCTTTATGACATTCTGTAAAAGGCAAAACCAAAGAGCTATAAAAGATCAGTGTTTGCCTAGTATTCAAGAGGAAGAAACTAGGAATAAGCATACAGAACATAGATCTTCAGGGTAGTAAAGCTATTCTGTATGAGATTGTAATGCTGGATGCAGGACATTGTGCATTTGTCAAAACCCTTAGAACTGTGCAATACAAAGAGTGAATTCTCATGTAAACTATGGACTTTTAACAACCTCCGATGGATTGATATTGGTGTATTCATTGTACCAAATGTGCCAAGATAATGTAAGATTTTAATAATATGAAAAACTGAGGGGAGTGAAGGTATATGGAAACTTTCTGTTCAATTTTTTGTGAAACTAAAACCTCTCTAAAAATGAAATTCTTAATTTTCAAAAAGTATGTTAATATCTATATATGTGGAATTTTTCCTATTATATGTTACCTATGTGAAAATACTCAGAACTTGCTTACTGAAAAACTTTATTTTAGAAGATTCAGGAAAATCATTATTTTGCAATTATTTTCTTTTTGAATGTTCTTATAAATATTATTATTTTATTTCTGCCATTAAGACACTGCCAATAATGAGAAATTTGCTATAACACCACTCTGAATGTTTCCTCATTTGTTTGCTGTGTGTGTGTAAGTGTGTGTGTGTGTGTGTGTGTGTGTGTGTGTGTGTATACATGAGATAATACTCTTCTAATTTAAATAAATGTGAATCCTAGTAAACACTGCTTATTTCTAGCAGAACTGTCTGCTTTTCATCCAAAATAGATATGATCTTTCATTTAATTGATGAGTTGGAACAAAATATTACACACTAATATCGATCATTGTGCTCACTCACGAATTTCATGATCCTTAAACATACAAACTGTTAATCGTGTAAGAGAAACCAGTGTTGATCAAAGTTCACATGTAATAATTAAATATAAGGTTAGCAGCATCACTGAGGAAACATCTGACCTGTAGTCTCCATGTTACCAAATGACGCTATATATATGGGTTATTATCTGACTATTATGATAAAAATCTGTTACTATTGCCAAAATACTACAAGCCATCCAAACAACAATTAGCCATTACTTTTCAAATGTGAAGTTAGTGCTTTAAAAAAACCACCACCACCATCTACATGCTCTTCCTTCTAGTTTACCGTGTGATAGTCATGACATCATATTTTCTAGATTTTCTCTTTTCTTAAAAATCAGAGAGGAAATTGATAAAATATGACCTTCTACAATGAGTATAACAATTAGAATGCCAATGCTGCATTTCACCCTCATCTAATTTTAAGCACTCTTGGCAAAAACAAAGGTTTTTAATTCATCTGCATTTTAACTTAGTTTTGAGGGCAGTTTTCTTCTAGAGGACTAGTGTCTAGGAAGAACATTATATGAACTTCATGGCAGCTCTGAACGATGCCATGTCCTCCTTATGAGAGTTGCTTTTTCAGATAACTAGAAATAGAAGAAAATGTCCACCTTATTATAGCTTCTTATATTAATTCTGAATAAAACTATAATGTAATCACAAAACCAACCAACAATTTCCAGCACAGGAAAGCAAACAAAGTAGAGGAATGCTAATTAGAATGGTGACATTTCATGACCAAACATGACATGATTCCATGTGCTTTGATTTTCATTAACATTTTTTTTTTTTTGCAGTGTAAGATTTCCATGTTAAGGAATTTTAGTATCACTCATTACTAAACTGACATTTTTTCTCTTCGAGATAAAAGTTCTGCTTTCAAGTATTTATAAGTTAATTAAGTGGGAAAAAAAGGTTAATAGAAGCATTATCAAGATTTGAAATCATGTATAATACTAATTTCATAAATATCAGAAATTTGTACCACCCAGTATCAGTGTGTGAAGCAAAATAACCTAAGTTCCATATAACTCTGGGAAGTCTTCTGGTCTCAGTAGGATGTAGATTGATGATATTTGGTGCTGAGTTCTGAGCTCAGCACTTTTGAGATATTTCTTAAATCTTTCCTACATTTGCTGTTGAGTCAATTGCTCCCTCCCTTCAAAAAAAATCTGTCCTTACAGTAACTGAAAACTGCTCTAGATTGTCATTGAATGACGCACAGCAATCTAGTTTAATTATAGTAACAAAAACATTTTTATTTTTTACTGACTATCGTATTGAACCATGAAAATAAATGATCTATCAACTGTGGACAAGCAGATAATTGGTGTAGTTGGTTCAACTAAAATGATGTCTATTTTTTAGATCTTTAGCGAGGTTATAAGTATTAATGCCATAAGTCATATTCCAATGGAAATTTAATAGCCTTACAGAGTCTTCTGAAGTCTAGTCAAATATTTGGTTTGCTTCAGTGCTATATATTATCTATTAGCAATAAAAATCACACATCTTGGCAGTATTGCTAGGATAATATGTAACTTTTCAACCAATGGCTCAGGAATTATTTGATAAGAAGATTGTATTTAATTATTTTGGTTTCAAACACTTAGGTAGTAATCTGAACACATAATTTAAATAAAACCTACTGCATTACTTAAATACTTATGCCCAGAAAGCTTTAACTGTTTCAAGCATGTTTGGGTTTTAGAAAACATTGGTAGAGAAGATGCTAGTAATAATTTTAAAATTCCTGGTAAAATTAATAGATATGTAGGTCTCCGTAATGGGAAACATTAGAAACATTGAGAATTATAGTTAGTTCTCTTTGTTTAGAAAAAACTCATCAAGTTTAAACAATGCTTTCCTTTTCTCGCCATATGATTTATGATACACAATAAGCATCTTTCTATGCCCTGATGAATTATAACTCCTTTCTAAGCTTGGATAAGATGCCAATATTAAATCCTTTCTAGTTTTAATGTCATGACATATCCCTCAGTTCCTTTAATATGAAGTCTATGACAGTGTCACCTTCTTGGCTACATTTTTATCCTTTTTGTCACAATCACTTTTCTCATTTACATTGAAAAAGTTGTCTAGACTAAGTTTCTATGGCTGGTTAAATTTTGGTGTCAATTTGATTAAGCTACAGTCTCAAAATGCTTGGCCAAACAGCAGTCTAGATGTGCTGTGAAAGCATTTTTTAGATGAGATTACCATTTGATTCAGTAAACATTGGGTAGGGCAGATTAATCTCCATATTGTGGGTGGGTCTCATCCAATCAGTTGAAGGCCTTAAGAGAAAAAGACTGAGGTCTCTGAGAAGGACGGGGATTCTGCCTCCAGGCTCCCTTCAGACATGAAGTCAACACCAGCTCATTCCTCGGTCTCCACCTCGCCAGCCTACACCGCAGATTTCAGACTTGTCAGCTTGTAATCAATTGTGTGAGTCAATTCCTTGAAATAAATCAATCTTTCTTTTCCTCTCTCCCTCCCCCTCCCTCTCTCTCTGTGTATATACATATCCTATGTGTGCTGTTTTCTGGAGAACATTAGGATAATATTCTAACGTTAAGATTTTCCTAAATTGTTGGGGTGTGACAAATATAATCACAAGAATATTTAAAAATGGAAGAAGTGAGAGTCAAAGGGAGATGTGAGTATAGAAGACACCATAGTGGCATGATGTGAGAAGGACCTGACCCACTCCTGCTGGCTTCGAAGATGGGGGAAGGTGACCAAAAGCCAAGGAATGCAAGCAGAGTTCAGAAGCTGGAAAGACAAGGAAACATTGTCCCATGGGGGCTCCAGAAAAGGACACACTCTGCTGACATCTTGGTTTTAGCCCAGTGAGACTTGTGTTGAATTTCTAACATACGAAATTGCAAAATAATAAATTTGTATTGTTTAAGCCACTAAATTTTTGGCAAGTTTTACAACAGCGATAGAAAAATAAAATTCTCTTTCTGCTGCACAGAACTAGGGATATGAAGCTATATCAGAAATACACTCAGTTATAATGCAACCTTTCAAGAATTCTGAAACTTCCTGCTCTATGTCTTGAAAACATTTGAATAGCATCATTTATTTTCCTAGAAATAAGTTATCAATATTGCTCTGTATATTACCATTACTTAAAGGATAAGGGATCATATGGGATAAAGTTTATAGAATATTCTGTTACTAAAACCAAATAAATCAGCCAGAAATTGTGAATTAGTAATAGGTAGAATTTATATGTAAAATCTTTACATTTAATTTAATTTCACTTAAAGTGGCAGGTGATAGTTCCCATCTCGGTTCATAGCAGCCAAATGTATAGCTACTGAACAGACTGCAAATTGGAAATGTTGTTAAATGTGAAATTCTTGCAAGACAATATTCGCATTAAACAAATGTTATATACATATATTTTTATTGTTATGGAGGATTTAGAATGTGTTTTATATTTCATTATTTTGTCCCTATCTCTTTAATGCTCACAATTCGACTTCGTGTGTTGGGAGGGAACCTGATTTAAAGGCACACTCTGTCAAGGGGCAGAGGCATCTTATTGTATTTTGTGTTGTAATAGAAGCCAGCAATTACATTAATGGATATTTATCCCTGTACATAAGTGATAGCAAATTGCAGATCTGATCTATTTACATTGTGGTCAGGTAATTTCAAAACCCTGAGTCAGTGACAATGGTAGGGAGGAAAGGACATAAAGAAGCCCTTATCTCTTTTTAAATATCCGTAGAAAGCATCCCAGGTATATTGATTTCAAGGACTACTTAATTTTCAGAAGCCTCTTATCCCTCAAAGATGGTATTTTTGGAAGAAGAGGTTGGCTGTCACAAATTTAAAGCTATCTGGTAATTTTTATACCTCAAATAATACCAAGTATGCTGCACAAAAGGATTTTTAAATTTTTTAAGTGGATTTTTTTATGTATTCATCAAAAGTATCTTTAACCTTTTCTAGTGTGTGTTAACAAAATAAAAATTAAAGCTAAAAATCCTGGGTGGGAATAAAATATTCTTATGGAAATAAAATTTTCTACCTAATCTTTATCAAAGTTATTTTTAGAGTTGATATCAATAAAACATACATATTTATTAACTTTTGCAGAGCAATCATTGAGAATCATGAATTAGACCTGATTCCTGCTCTCAAGGCTAGAGTTTGAAAACAAAAACAAAAACAAAAACAAAAACAAAAATCTTTTCCTTTTACCCTTCTAGGTTTTAGAAATGGGGGCCTGCAAATTAAATTAACAAAAGCCAGAGTAAAAGGAGAAAGAAAGGATATGATTTCATTAATATTTTTTTGTGCTTGAAGCTCATAAAAGTGGAAAGAAAACAAAAAAAAAAAAAAGCAAAACAACAAGTAGACCTGAGGGCTTATCTACCGTTTTAACAAAGGAAAGGGGGTTTGAACTTCAAAGGCTAACTCATGGGAAAGTGACAAGAAAATATATGGGAGAGTAATGAAAAGTAAAGGTTATTTTATCTATATTTTAGCAAGCTTTGTTCGTGCAAACTCGTTTCTGAGTTGACTCTCAATTTGACTAAGAGAGTTCTCATCCTGATACAGTAGAGAAGACACCTTCATGATGAAAAATTATGTCTTGCTTTTATGCAGATAGGGGGATAGCAGAGAACTCTTCTTGCATATGCTCATTCTAAATCAGCTTCGGCTCGCAATAACTCTTATGTTAAAGTGGAATATTTCAGGGTGTCATATTCTGTATCCCTTCACAAGGCACTGAAGAAGATCTTTATATACATTATGCTACTTAATTATTTCAGCAACCATACCAAATAAGCACCATATTACTCTTATTTTACTGAGTCTTATAAACTTTTCTAACTCATACTGTAGTACAAATGACAGTGTTAATATTTGAATTCAGATTTGTCTGAACCCTTTAGCCATACATTTCATTAAGTCAAAATGAGACTTGTGGAAAGAATTAGAAAATGTATTCCCAAAAAGGAAAGAGCTGGCAATAAGACTCAGATATAAAAGATAACATGAAGAAATATGCATCTGGAGAAGAGAGTATAAATCAGAGAAATAAAGTGATGAAGCTAAAGGAATAACCAGGGGTCAGCTAATGAACTGTTTGAATGAACCCGGACTATGTCCAAGGAATTTAAGCTGAGAGGCGATGGGGGAGAGATTTGCACTGAAAACTCACCCTACTGGACTGCAGAAAAGACTGTGATGGGGAAAGCCTAGAGGCAGAGATGCCAATTTAAAGAAGCTGCCTATCAGAATAATAGGATCCAGGTGAGAGGTACCGGTGGCCTGAGGTAGTCACACTGGAATGACAAGAAGTAAGTGGATTATAGAAACATTGAGGGAGAGAGAATTTAGTGAATACCTAGAAGGGATGAGATTGAGTAAAGGAAAGAGTATGACTTAACGTACTGGGTAGAACTGAAAAGAGCTTTTGGAGAAAAAGATGAGATGAGGTTTTGAATACACTAAATTTGAAATGCCTTTGTGAAGTCCAAATGCAGAAGATCAGTTGGCAGTGAATATAAATCTCTGGCCCTTGGGAGAGGGATATAAATATATATCCCAGGATCATATGGATTGTAAAGGAAGCATGTGAGTACATGAGGTCACCCGCGTTACGTACGCAGATGGAGGAGAAATGGGTTCTGCTCAGAACACCGGGAAGCATGCATGACTCATGAAAAGCTAGAGGATGAAGAGTAACAGAGTGGAAGATTGATCAGTGATTTGTTTAGAAAAAAACAGAATCGCTAGAGTGAAGAAAAGTCAGAATTGCAGAGGAATTGCTCAAACTTACCATTACACAAAAACAAGCATCAATTTTTTGGATTTAGTAATACAAACGTGTCAGTAACCTAGACCAGTGGTGAAAAGGTATGGAAAGCAAAAATTAAATGTGAGGATAGATTGTATTTTGTATATTTATTGCAGGTGTTTGTCTGCCTCCCACTAGTAGGAGGTAAGCTCTGTGAAGGCCAGGGTTTTATTATCTGTATTACCAGCACATACGACAATACTAATTAATTAGAGATGTCTTGTTGAATAAATGAGTTTAAAAAATTTATTTCCTGCAGAGAACTTATGAATAAAAACTCTAAATATTTAATATAAAATTAATAGATAAAATCAATTAAAATCATAATTTTAAGATTGTAGATGCCCCTGAAAGACTAAATAATATTTAATAAATTTTATTTTCCTTACCAATTACTATGATCTGAACATGTCACAAGTTTTATTTCATATTCAGATGTTTTATTTTCAGCAAGAACTTTTTTCTTTACAATTACTGGCTCTTTCTCAATTGCCAAAAAGACATCAAGAAAGAAAAATGTATTTAATACTTTTAGATAATACCTTCTAGGGGAAGGTTAGCTGAATTCTTGGGGGAAAAGTCAAGGCAAAAGTACATATTTTGTTTCAGGTACTAAGATACCTTAAATATATATTCAATACTGCCATATATTTAAAATTTTTATGGAGACTATTTTTGTGACTTGATTACCACAAGAATTCAGGTGAAGCAAACAAAAAATGGAAGGTTTGGTTATAAAAGTTTTAATATATTTCCTAGTCAGGGCCTGCAAAAATGTTAGTTACATTTTGATCTTCTCTAAAAACTGACATAACACTGAGACTATGCTGATGTTGACAGACAAGTTTATGAATATATTTATGGAAAGAACTGTTGCATTAACTAAACAAGCTCTTGCAGCAGGAACACCCGTGGGCATTTTTATTCAACTTCTGCAATATTTCTAAGGGCAGGCTACACTGGTATGCCCATGAAAAGTAGGTAGCACTGAATATTGGGAAGTCCCAATATAACCTTTTCAGAAACCTTGAATGGTAAAAATTTTCCTCTGGAAATAATAAGAACTTGCTATTTATTATTTGCAGTAGCATATTTCTTTCCTATTTGCATTTTGTCAAACTTTGCTTACCTCACAATGCTCTCCAAAACCCGATGTGTTTATTTAAAAACATATTGTTATTAAAAAAAAAAAAACAACAACAAACATAATATCATATCTAGAGCTTTAGACAACTACTGGCTTTGGACTTTACTTCACCTGTTTTTTGCATATTTTTTTTTTCAATTTTGTTTTCCTCACCAGATACTGCAATTTGAACGTGCAGTTAGCTTTATTTTGTAGATATTAAAGGTAAAAATTATTTAAGAGTAGACATTCTATTTGACCGAGATTTAATATACCTCATTTCTTCTCATTTCCTTTCAACTTTTATATGGTTGGTATTATTAATGCCTCTAAGGAAAATGTATCACATTTGATCACCATTTTAAACATCTATCCACTATTGGCCATAAGTATTTTCACTGTGCCTTTAAGAGAGAATTCACCAGCATATCTTAGGTAAATTCTGATAGTTTACAAAAACATGAATATTCTAACTTTTTCTGCCACAAAACTCTTTGTAAAATGGTTGTGGAGTCAGGAAGTGTCTCCCAAAGGCATTGTCTACCCTGAAAGGTGGCTGTATCTATGATTAAACCTAACTGAGTAATCAATGCGTGTCTGCTTCAACAGCCTTGGCTTGCTTCCTCTTTCTTATTGGTAAACTCTTCACCTGTAGGGCAATGATTTTTTATTATTAAATTATTTTAAATCATAATTTAGATCCTATTACAATATCCAGTAACTGGAAGAATTGATGGATATTTTTAAATGAATGAAAA
>CM053516.1:4836388-4856091 GCA_028627145.1 Eidolon dupreanum | reverse complement strand
CTTATTAGTTATAATAAATATACCACACTAATACAGGAGGAAACTAACAGGGCAGAGAGGGTATAGGAGAACTCTGTACTTTCTGCTCAATTATTGTCTAAAACTAAAACTTCTCTAAGAAGGAAACTCTAATTTAAAAATTGAAGCCTTAGTAAGATTTTAAAAATGATGAATACATGAATTCATGCTCCCACAACAGCAATGAAAAAAATACATACAGAAAAAAAGAGTGATCAATTCATTGTTTAAGGTAAACATATAAAAAAGTAAGAAAAAAAGTAAAAAATTTGACTGATGACTAAAATTGTTTTGTTTCACATATGTCCCATATTTGTTTTTTAATATTTGAATTGTAACTACTTAGGTAAAAGGAATTTCATATTTGTAGTCTGAAGCTGTATCATGAGTATTAGTAGTATATTTATGATGCAAAGTTAAATTTACAACTTAATATATATGACTTGAAAAGTGAGAAAAAATAATCAAAGAGATTAAATTTATTGTTTACTCACATTTCTGAGTTAATCTGTAAAATTAGTAAAATTAATTCTACTTTCAAAGTGTGTATAATATTATTTTAGAAACTACTTTGGCATGAATATAAACAGCAGAGGGTTTTTTTTTTTTGGTATAAGTTAATTATTAATATCACAATTCATTTACTTCTTGAGAACTAAGATTATATACCTGTCAGAATATAGCACTTTATGTTTGAGACCCATCAAAAGTACCTTATTTCAAAGTAGATTCCACATTCACATAAACATTCCACAAAACCCTACAAGACCTAGCCACACATACAGCTCCATTTCCATACTTTCATTCCTAACCCCCAGGCATAGTTGTCTCTTGTAGAATTAGAATATAATCAGACTTCAACCACAGGGCCTTTGAACTTGTTGTTTTTTTTATTCTTGAGAAGATCTTCCCCAGATAATCTTATGGCATTATCCACTTCAATGTCACAAATGGATCTTAATCAAAAAAGACTTTGCCTGATCACCATTTTCACCCGGACCACCCTAGTCATCTTGAGCAACTTGTACCCCAAAGTTCTTTACACATCATTCTATGTTCTTCAGAAAATGCCTATTCCCCAGGTCACACTCTTTAAATGTAAAAATGAATATTTTAAATAATTTCTATACATGTTACCTATTTCCCCCACAAGAATACAAGTTCCACAAGGACAGAAATGTGCTGATTTTAAATCAAACATCTCTCTCTCTCTTCCTTTTTCTTTTTCTCTCTCTCCCCTTCCTCACCTTTCCACTCCACACACGCACATAGTAATGTTGCCATTAATTCAGGCAGAAAAGTTTATATAGAGAGTTATGCAATATCTTCAATTTAACGTGTTTTTGTAATGTAAGAATTATATATTGTAAGAATTTTCTAAAATTATTATATAGTCTTGTTTGTTCTAAAGGCTGTATGGTATTACAAATAATTATTAGAAAATACCTAATTGATGTAACAATATTTTATCAAGATAAAATAAAAATGGCTAATAAAAGGTAAAGATTTTTTAAATTGTATCTTTGTGACTTTTCCACTTAACATTATACAGCAAATTGTTTTATTCTGATTCTTAGATTCTTATTTAAAATAACTGTACAAAATAGGCTTGCTATAAAGTTTAAATGAAACAATTTTTAATACTTAGTATATAGCAAGTATGCCGACAATATCAGCTCTTATCATTTTGATAATTATATCATTCTTAAAAATTTAGTTATATATATATATATATATATATATGTGTGTGTGTGTGTGTGTGTATGATTGTGTATATTTATATAAATCTAAAACATTGCAATACCATCCTCATACATACATTTAGACATTTATCTGAATTATGCCTTTGACATATATTCTAAGAAATAGAACTATAGGGTATTCCTATCAGATTAGCTGAAGACTTTTGATAAATACTGACAACTGACAAAAAATACATAACAATTTAGTACAAGGATACTATAAGGATATGCATTGCTCTATATTATTCTGAGCTATGAATATTTAATTTTAAATGTTCATATGATAATTAAAATAAGATGTCATATTGTAATTTTATTTTTTCAGATCACTTAACTGTTATTCTAACTTTTATATGATTTTTTTCAGGGTACATTTTTTTCCAAGTTCAATTCCTAACTTCATAGAATTATACTTTAACTGTTCAAGACGGTTAATAAGATTCTATTTTATATATTAATAGCAATAATACTTTTGGTCTAATATTTTACAAATATTGAATCAGAATTTACTGTATATGATTTAATTTTGCTTATGACATTTTATTAAAAGTAGACTAATAACTTTTATCAATCACCTCTATTACAATATGCTCAGAAAGAGTTTATACAGCATAGAAATAATCTAGACCTTGAAAGTACTATTGATTGCTGTTTATAAAACTACTTAGTTTATTTAGTTCCTCTTTTGGAAGGAATTATTGATACTTTTTCAAGTTCTTCCATTGATTCTCCAACTATTTCTAAAAGGTATAGTAGTAATTAATATTATTCAAGAAACCCATCTTAGGTTAAATGATTAATACATAAAATCATAAGGTGAAAAAAACCTCTATTAGGTTTTTTTAACCATCTCTATCTACAATGTTGTAACTATGAAAATACAGTTTGTCTGATTTATCTTTACTTTGAACGGCATGTATTAAATTCTCTCTATCTTTATCTCTGTCTCTATATATTTATGTAAATATATGATAGACATCAATATATTCATTAGATGCATTAATTTTTGTATATAATTTAGATATATACATTATATAATGTATAAGATAAATATATGTGTAAATAATGTTATATATGTATCTATATATGTGTATATATATATTCATATAAATATGTCTATTAGATATAATGCATAATATGGAAATAAACATATATTATATATAGTGAGAGAGAGACTATGAATTACTTACTGAACAATATTGATGCTTTAAGAACACATAATTAGATGTTTTCACTAAGTATACAACTGAGTAAAAACATAATTGTCTAATAAATTTAGTTCACATACATCAGAACCGAATTACATGATCTGAATTAATATTGAAGATTTGAATTCTAAATATCTGTGAAATTGAATATTCATATACCTCCAGAATGATATTTCAGGTTGAGAATTACCTTAACTCAAGGCTTATTTATGAATGTTTCAAAGGCCAGTTAATCCATCATATGTTTTTACCTATTTTTAAGTGAAATATTTTTTCACTCAAACTAGAGTAGAACAGAACACCTCAAAACTCTCAGGACAAGCTAGCTGAATTATTCAGAACTCACATTTATGAGAGAATATGATTTTGACATGGGGGTATAGACTTAAATTAAGTTGCCCAACTAAGTAAAAGAAGTGTTTATTTGTGTGAGCATATTTACAAGCTAATTTGCATGTGTTTTGACTGAGGCATTTCTTTACTGTGTGAATTATTCCATATTGCCCTTGTGATTTGTATTCAGTGTTAGAGCCAGTAATGGCAAGTTCCTCTGGCTGTAAAACACACTGTTATGTTCTATGGAATTAATTAGCCATTTATACAGGGTAAGGTTTTGAAAGGCTTGTAAGCATAGAAGGCTACTCAAAATGGTTTCCATCCTAGTGGAAAGAATTTCACAGAGAATGATAATGTGCAGTCTCTTTTTGGTCACTACAGATCAATATGTTTTAGAATGAATAGGAACAAGAATGATGACATTTACCTAAGATATTGCAGTATTAATCATGCTAATATAGTTATTCAATGTTAAAGAAAAGTGAGCACCCTCTTCTAATTTATAAATGAACCCAAGTTTCTCAAGTTAAAGTAGACCAATAAAAAGTTGAGACAAAAAAAAAATAGTATTTTGTTGACATTAAATAAAATTTTCCATTTTAAATGCTGGGTTAACTATCATGCTATTTCAAGGAGTAAAGCATCTCAAAGTCTTCCCCAGACACAGCTCCAAAAACCCTGCAACATCAAATAGGTTCTCAGGCATTCCTAGTTTAATATGGCGCTATAATATTTCCTGTCAGAGATGAAACACTAATAACAGAGGCATAAAAAATAACACAGAAATATTATAAATAATAGTGGTTAGCATTATTTATCTTTGTTATTTGCCAGTACTAAGCACTACATGACGTGAATTATCTAAATTAATTCTGACAACAACCTTATGAGGTTGTTCTATAATAAGCTATTTTATGTATCAGAACACTTAAATAGCTTACCCCAAGAAACATTTTTAATATACAGAAATATCAGGCTTTGAACACATTTTAGGAAGGATAGAAATCTTGAGTCATATAAGTTTATGCTCCAGAGAAATGGTTGGTAAATGATGGTTCATTGGCTAGCCATTTTTGTTTGTAAAGTTTTATGGGGACCTAGATAGAGCTTCAAAAATTTGCATGAGGGAACTTTATTCTTTGGATGAATGCTCCTTTGTATATTCACAGGGTGAGACCATGAAAGACTTAGCACAAAACAATTACTGGTTATCTGGCAGCTCAATAGAGGTTCCACAGATTACTCTGTACTAAAATAACAAGCCAGAGTGGAAAAACCAAACTAAACAGGCCAAACATTCAGCCAAGGTCCCTGAAAGCTTCATCAGCAGCTTTACGACCCTAGCTCTAGAGAAAGGGACCTATATACTCTTATTAACAATGCTTCAATATCAGGTTCAAGCAGATCAAGTTCATTTGCCAGCAAGCTACCTGCCTTCCTAAACAAAATTCAGTACTCTTGAATAAAAGACAATAAAGTCCCAACCTTCCATAACATTGCATCTATAATTACCGATATAACTTTTTAAATATATATATATATATATATATATATATATATATATATATATATTTCATATATATATGATGAAATGGGTAGAAGCAGGCATATATGATTCATCAACAAAAAAAAATAAGTGAATAAAAACAGATGCAGATATGACATAGATCCCAGCATTAGCAGATACAAATTTTAAAAGTTATTACAAACATGCTCAAATATATAACGTAAAAGATCACAATCAGCAAATTGTAGCTCACAAGGTGGCCACTGACTTTTATAAATAAAGTTGTACTGGAAAACAGCCAAATCTAATCATTTGCATATTGTTTAGTGTTGCATTTGGCAAAAATAACAGTGTTCAGTAGTTGTGGCAAACTAAATGGCAGGCAAGCTTAAAATATTTCATATCAGGATCTTGAAGAAAGAGTTATTTGGCTCCTAGAAAAGAATTTAATGAGTGAAGGGAAAAGAGATTTCAGTATATGAATAAACACGAAAGAATGAAAAGTATGAGAAATAGCAAATGCATCATTAATGAAAAGCCTTTTTTTCCTATTTTTGAATTTCTTTAAAATAAAATTGACTGATGAAACAATAATAATAAAATCATTTAAAACAACAGTGTAATGTGAAGTTTGTTTCTCACATTCAAGTTGATTAAACTAACCTCTTGTAGACACCTTTCTTGTTGGGACATATATTTATTATTCCTCATTGATGATGCATTTAACTATTGCTATTATATAGAATAGTGAGGAATTAAATAATACCTCACTTTGTATTTCAAAAAAAAAAACTATTTTATAGGATAGATAATGCATGAAGGAGTGCAATAATCGTCAACAGTGACAAAAAAAATAACAAGCTAGAGTCAGTGGCAATATACTCTTGTAAGACTGTGTTATAGGTAAAATGATATAAAATTTATTCATGGAATTCTGTGATAAAACAAGAATGCATATTGTAAGGCCTAAAAAAATCTCTAATGTCTATTTTAAAAAGTATTTTTAAATGACCACAAAATAAGACAAGAACAAATAAGCCAAAGAAGAAAAACAAATATGACACATAAAAGAAAGAACAGTATCAAAGACGTAAACCTACTCACATCGTAATTTTCAGCAGTATTTTTTCTTTTATATGCTTACATGTGGCTTTTTTTTTTAATATTTATCCTGCTTAATGTGTGACTTGAGGTATATTACCCATTTTGGAAATTTCTTCCTCATTATTCCTTCAACAATTGAGTCTGTCTCACTCAAACTCTTCTCTTGTGCAATAGTAATTACATTTTTATTATTCTTTTCATTTTGTTTTAGATTTCTCATGACATGTCATCTGTATCTTCCATATAATTGTCTCTTTATTATTTTAAAATTATTTTTTGGTTATCTCTTATTTGCTGATAAATCTATTATACTTATAATTTATTAGAACTTTTTAAGTAATTCCTATTTGTTTCTCCTTTATAATTTTTGCTAAAATTTTCTTTGTTGTCTCTTATAATCTTAGATTTATTTGCCATAATTATTTTAAACTCTATGTCTGAAAACACTTTTTAAAAAATATCTCCCACCACTAATATTTTGAATTTTTCTTATATTTTAAAAATTGTTGTGTTCTTCTAAGACAAATTGTGTATTTCTGAATCATGGACTTTATTTAAATAAAAAATACAGATCATTTGAGCCTCTGGTTGTCATCTTCCTTCAGAGAAGATGTGTGTTTCCTAGGGTCAGGCCGCTAGTCCCTGCATGGTTACAGTGGAGACTAAGATGGTGTGAAGTTGTCTGGTGATCCAGGTAGGCATCTCCTTTTATTGTGGGGACCTTTCAGAATCCCAGTTGATACCTTGGAAAACTGACAAAGTCTTCAAGTCCCATGAGACTGCAGAAACTTCTGTTCAGCTTCTCAGCCCACTGACACTGCCTTCCATTTGAGTCAGGAATCATTCCAAAGGAAAAGAGTGGCCCCAACACCCAATTATCACTCTGCACTTCCTTCCAATCCTAAATCACAGCCCCCAGAATGTTCAATGTCTACACCTGGCCACTGCCTTCACAAAGATATTTTTAATTTATCAAGAGTTTTACGAAGAGTTGAAGTGAAATGAGTCAAACATTGCCAGAAACAGAACATCATTGAAAATAAGATCGATAACCTCATGCGATTTTTAGTTACCTTCCCTTTGGCCTTGCCTTCTTATACTGTTGAGATTTCTTAATGACCAGAGGATATTAGTTTTAGTGTTCAGCTACCAGAATCTTTGATATTTAAACTAATGAGGAATATCAAATAAGAAAAATAAAATTAGGGCTTCAGAACTAAAGGTTAGAATAGAGTATGCCTGCAAAGTATCTAATAGACTTGAACACCCAATGAACAAATGTACACTCACAGAATAAAATAATAAAACTATACTGAAATTAAAGAACTTTTTTCTCTAGAATTTAGAGAAAAAAATCATGGAAAAATCAATAACTATAACATTAGCATTCATTCAAAATGCAGTGATTCATAACTAATTCATTTTGCTATCTCATTTTTATTCCACTGATGTGAACAAATAGATTGTATGGCTTATAATAAATAAGTTATAGATATGTTTTATGTTTAATATATGTAACCTTGATTTAATGTAATTTTTTGCAAAACCAATAATGCAGATTTTTATGATTCATAACTTTTTTTCTATTTTTTTATGGTTAAAAGTTATTTTTTTTTCAATTTCCTTTCCAATGAGTTTTGGTCAATATAACTTAAAGACTAAAAAGCTATTATTAAATCTGTGGTGTTTCTTAGTCAGGGTAGGTGTTTTTTTTGTTTGTTTGTTTTTCGTCCCCCCCGCCCGATAGAACATATTCCTCATTGCTCCCTTCACAGCAGAATATCTATTTCCTATCTATGCTTTTGTCCAAACATCTAAATAAAATGCCAATCACCTATAAAAATTTAACAGTTCAGCATAGGCTTGTTGTGGAATAAAACCATAAGGACAGATTTTGAAGTACACGGTTTCTTACTGTCTTGTTATTTTCCATAAATAAAGAGTGAAGAGAACAGAAGAGAGGAGAAAATTCAGAGGGAGGGAGGCAGAAAGAGGCATAAATAGAAACAAAGGAAGAAAACGAAAGAGATGGAGCATCTATTCTGAAGGAAAAAACATATCAGAGGAAAACTAAGTTGATTAAAAGTTAAATGTCACTTTGGTTATATTTTGAAGTGCCACAGATTGTCTTAATTTTTATATGTAATTAGTTTACTTTTGTTCTCCTATTTTCTTTATTTTTCTCTAATGGTAGTATGAGTTGATGCTTTGGAATCTTGGTCGAGAGGTAGGAGTGCTGATATTGTTGCTTTTAAGTGAACTGATGGGTAGAATGATTGATAGCATGTTGTCTCAGTCCATTTGGGCAGCAATAATGAAAAATATGCTTTCATCATTCCAAAGGGAGCTATACATGTAAAATGTTTTCTAATATAAGTTTAAATTTTAAAAGAAGTAAACTTTTCAAAGTCAAGGAAATCATATCAAGATAAAAAAGTATGTTTTCTAAATACTAAAAGTTAAGACATTCTTTTTTTATTTCTTTTGTTTTTATTATACATAATTATGAAATAGCGTTATATATTAGGTGTCATCAAAAAGCTTTCTTTTTTGTTATATTTTCTTTGATGTTTTATTTTTAGTGTAATTATGCCAATAATTACTATATGCCACTATAGAAAAGGAAATCTTAATGTAGTTAGTGTTCTATGAAAATAAAATGGGATTCCTATATTCTAAGTCATTTCCCCTTTAATACTTAAAAAAGTCTTATTTCTATTATCTATGTAATAAAAACCACTGTAAACATAAAGCTTTTGAAAATACCCATAAAACTATAAAACACTAAGGTTTTTGGTTGTTTATTTTACTTTCTTTTTCAATCCCAACTCTAATTTCTGGATACTTCTACAAATTCTAATAGTCTAAAGTAAGCAACTTGTCCAGTTATTAACTGGTTATATTATCTTATAAGAATTTATGAACAGGTGTACAGTAATATGCTTTAGAGTACAGATGATTTTGCCTGTATTATATTTTTATTAGACATATAGAAAGTGTTTTCTGAAAAGGAATAAGAATTTTCTTGGTAGACAATGTAATAAAATAAACAAAAACAGGACCAAGTATCAAAGACTATGAACTCTTTTTGCTAAATATCTACTTGTGTTCACTTGGTCCAATCAATGTTCTAACTAGTCCTTTGCTTTTTCTATGAAATGGAAATTATACTACCTGTTTATTCAGTTTATTAAACTGTAACGATTAAATAAAATGTATTCAGAAAGTTAAATTCTCTAAACAGGGGGACTGATTGAATTCACCTTCTCATAATGCTCCCTACCTCACCAATAGTGCATATACTAATATAATTGATGTGATTAAGATACCACGTGAAATCACATAAACAATTATAAACTTATGAAAAATAATAGATGCCATTATATAAATCATGTGTTGTATTACTCTTGTGTATTCTGTGAATCTACGTTCTTTTGATTTTGAATCAATGTTGCATTAACTAAAAAATGATTCTCTAGTTCTAGCCATAGCTGCTGACAAAACAAAATTTGACCCCAGGGGCTTGGATATTAATCAACCTCCTTCCAATTTAACAATCAGAGGACCAACAATTCCTCCACATCACAGTTACATTTGCTGCACAAGAAATCACACGTCGGCCTTATGTGACAATCCTTATCCTTAACACATTGAACCAAAATAAATTATTTTAGAAGTAAAATTTTTTCACACTATATAAATCAAATTTCAATTTAAATTCATTCGAAGCCCATCTATAACTTTTAGAACACTGCTTTTAGGGAGTGTTGATGCAGAAAATCACGTTATTTAAAGGGAAATGACTTTAATTTTAAAAGTTGAAATCGTGTATCTTAACAAGAGATACTGAGCAGGAAGCTCATCTCTGTAGTCTGGAAGGTACACGTTTTTCTCGTCTCTTTTAAGTCAAGGCACTCATTCATTTAACAAGCCAATGCAACATGTAGTAAAATTCCTGGTTACGATTTATTCACAACCATTTGAAGAAGAATCGTTGATAGATTAATATATTCTGAGATTGTGTACTGAGCTAGAAGAAAACAAATCTGTAAAATATATACATCTTTTGTCAGGCTTTGTAAGTTCAGAACCACTTGAAGGTCTTCTACATCTTTTCTGATGTTTAAATACCTGTGTGATGACATATTGAGGTGAGAGTTCTCAGTGAAACAGTGCTGTGTGCTGTATCTGAAAGCACTTGTTGACTGTATCACTAGATAGCAGCTATGTGACAAGTGATGGATTGAACAGAACACGGTCCATTAACTCTATATGCCTATTTGTTGTCAGTAGACTTTTAAACTCTCCTTTATATCTGCACATTTGATATTTAGTGAAAAAGCACATTTTTATTTGACTATTTTATGCTCAAAAAAATCAATGATATTAATTACCCAGAGTAGACTCATAATAAGTATTTGAATTGATCGCGCTGCCTTATGAATTTATTTTAACCAATAACATAAAGTACATGTTGATTCCATAAAGAGACAGACGTATTGTTCCTTATATTCTTTTAAATCATTAGTTCTTAATGAATCACCCTGTCTATTAATAACATTGGTTTGTTGGTGAATATATGATTAACAAGTCTCCTAAGGCTAAAGTCATCTCACTTCTATGTTGACTGAATCTTTGACACAGAAAAATCTTTTATATAATAATATAATTTATGAAAGAAATCTACAAATCTAAGAAGGCTAAAGGAACATTTTAAAATCGTATTATTTGAAGTTTTGAAAATCTTAAGTTTTAGGAAGGGTGGACAGAAATTCATTCCATATCTGATAGGCAGCAATTCCATGACCCTTTTTATACTAAATACACTAGATGTAATGAAATCCATGGGATCAAGTAGGTAGGCAGTCCAAAACTACATGGTGGAAATATCTTAACTGAAATTGTAGTTTCACTATTTACTAGTTGGATTTCTTAAATTTTCTAAATCTCAGTTTTGCCATCCATATAATGAGAATAATTATAGCAAACCTGTTGTAAGAGTAAGATACAGTCTGATAGGACATAGATTCTAAGCAACATTTTATAAGCCATGTTTCAAGTAAGACTAGTTTGGCTATTTGGTGTAACTGGCAGATGTCAAAACAAAATTAGAAAAGAAAGCCTTGACTTATGGTCACAGGTAAAGAGACACAGGCAAAGCTTTACAAAGACTGAGTGAAATGTGATGTTTCATTACTGTAGCACACAGCTTTCTCAGCTGAATGATTAGATGAATCTCGGAAATGAAAAGGGCACTACCATTTCTTTGATAACTTTTAGGCATCAGATTTCAATAATCTTATTAACTGAGGAGACAGTATTAATGGGTTGCAAGAATTATATTAGGGAATCTGATGCACTCATAAGCTGTTTTATATTAAAATAAGTATAGCAAAATTCCAATGGTGCCAATAAAATATATATTTAAATATTAATCTGAACACATGACATATATGGTAACAGATTATTTGAAGATAAAATTACCTAAGCATTTGTATAATTACCCTGCATAAAAGGGCATATGAATGCTAGTCATAACAGTGAGTTAATAGGAAAAGTCAAGTCCTTGGAAGCTTTTCTTAATCTCCTGTTAATCCTGTTTGAACCTACGTTTTTCGGTTATCCTCCAACCCGTTACCATCAGGCTCCAAACTGACTCAGAACACTTGTCCCCAACTGAATGACATTTTGCTCCACTTTCATTACCTCCTAAATTCAGGTCACCATCATGTCTCGCCAAAACTGGCTGGACAGCTACTCCTACTGTCTCCTTCCTTTCAAGCATACGCTTTTACGATTTATCTTCCACAAAGACAGCAGTGAAATTATCTTGAAACATAAGTAAGATTATATCTACCACTTTAATGCTTTAAACCTTCCATTTGCTTTGAATAGCACATAGAAAATATGCAAACATTTTACAATGGCCTCGTAGTCTCTGTAAAATGTAACTACGGCTTCCATAACATCATCGACCGCACACATCCTATTCATTCACCGTGAGGGAGTTCAGGGTTGCCAGGTTTAACAAAAAAGGGAAAAGGGGTGGGGGGGCATATACCTTTAAATTTAAATTTCAGATTAAAAAATAAAAGCTAGGTTTTAGGTATAAGTATGTGCGAGCACAATAGTTAGGATATACTTATAGGAAAAAAAAAATATTTTTAATCTGAAATTCCATTTTACCTGAGTGTCCTGTATTTTATCTGGCAACTCTACTCTAGCCTCCTACATTTCTTTACAACTAAGGCCCAAAGTAAAACACATGTGAAAATTCAAAATATAGTGCCAAATGACCACATGCAGTTTTTTATTTTAAAGATTAGAAAAGCTGGTTTATCAAGTCTAAGAATCCTCCATTGCATCAACATATACAAAAGGACATACAGAAGAGAGAAATTTGAGAGAAAAAGACACTCGGGAGAGAGAAGAGATTTAAAGCGGGCAGAAAGAAAACACATCAACTGCTGTAGCCTGAATAATGCCACTCTCAGCCCAAACATGCCCATGACTTAATCCAGGAACCTGTCAGGGTTCCCTCATAGCCAAAGGGATTTTGCAGTTGTGCTTGTCTCTCCTTGAGATGGGAGATCACCTGGATTACCCGAATCGCCCCCAGGAATCATGCATCGCCATGGCCCTTCTAGGAGAGACCCAGGAGGGGTCAGAACTGGAGAAGAAAGCAGTGTGATGACAGATGCAGAGAGTGAAGATATAATGTGAAGGTGTCAGAAAGTTCACCAAGGAATACAGACAGCCAGTAAAAGGAAAAAAAGAAAAAAAGGCAAGGCAGTAGATGCCCCCCTCAGAGCCTTCAGAAGCAAAGAGCTCTGCTGACACCTTGACTTGAGCTCCTAAGACTCAGACCTCAAGACTGTAAGAGAATAAATTTGTGTTGTTTTAAGCTCTTCGATTTGTGGCAGTTTGTTGCAGTGACTACCATGGAAGTAATACACAAACTGATACACAGTCTCTGCTCTCTCCCTCAGCGCAGCTTTCAAACCAAAGCAGTCCTGATCTTGAGGGAAAAATAACAGTTACTACTAAATCAGTTTTAGAGTTTAGAGTTATAGCTTTGAATGCTCCAGTTAGTAAGTTTTCTACTTAAAGTGAATTGGAGTTTATTTTTTACCAAGAGGAATCAGTAAAGAAAGTCATTAGATTTGCAAATACATTCATAGATTCCTAGGGGTGAACTTAATAGCATAGACTATTCATTTTAAAGGAACTTTATTCCTGTATCTCTCAAATATCGTGTTCAGCCAGCATTCCAGTTAAATTAAGTCTTACTTAATCACTCTTCTGTATTACTCTGAGTTCATTTTTAAAATTTTGGTGGGGAGAGTGGTTTCAACCCTCAACTTTTTTTTTTTTTAATAATGTGTATGATTAAGCATTTTAGAAACTCAAAAAAATAAGCAAAATAAAATACATTAACCTTTTTTATTTAGCCATTGTAATGGTCTTGTTGACCATAAAGAAGTACTTTCAGGCACTCCTTGAATGATATACAGTTTGTCTACTTCACTTCGGAAATCAAGTACAAAAATAAATACATCTGGTAGCCTCTCCAGTCTGTTGCTAAGAGACAACAAATTATGTGGCTTTAGAATTAGGAAACAAAGATAATTATGTATGAACCATGTTCTAAAAAGAAGAGAGACAGAAAATACAACTGGATTTTTATCACATACAGGGATTGCAAACATTAAACCTGGGCACACTTATGATGAGCAATAGGGAACAGAGACTAATGACAAGCAGGGCCGCAGTCAAAACTAGAAATGTTAAGAAAATCTGATCTCTTTTTTAAAATCCAAGCGCATAGTATAGGCTTTGCTTTAATGTTTGAAAGACTACTTATTTGTTTAATTCTTAGCACGATAAAATGATTTATTAAAATAGCATGATCAAACATCTTCAACACACTGGTTCTAAAGAAGTAAATAAGCGACTTGGCAACCAGAGGAAAGATCCTTGTTTTGGCCACAGATATTTATCTAAAATCAAATTAGTCATTTTAAGATTATACAAACGTAAAATATAATGATCAGACTAAGGATTGGAAGGAAAATAATCATTTAATGGTAATTTTCCTCTATTGGCTCCCCTTGTATTGTCTATCTGTAAGTACTGGCTTGCCCAGGACTCTGCCTCATGACTTCATATTTTATACACTCTCCAAAGAAAACCCACGTGAAAACTTAAACATGCCAGAGGGAAGGGGGCAGGGGGGAGGTAGACAGGGGTAAAAGGGGTCAAATATGAGGTAATGGAAGGAAATCTAACTATGGGAGGTGAACATACAATGCAATACATGTGTGTGTATATGCAGTATGTGATGTGTGTGTATATATACATATTATTGAAGTATGTACTTGAAACTTGTTGGATTTTGTTAATCAATGTCATCCCAATAATTTTAAAAATAAAACATAAATAAATGTTTTAAAAACTTAATAATAATTCTCATATCACTTTAGCTCACTTAATACTAAATTATATTTCTATATATTTAATTAATTACTAAACATCCTCTCCTGAATGTTCATGAATACCTCCAACTCAATCCAAAATTAAACACCTTCACAGATCTGCTTCTTTCTCCTGTATTTCCAATAAATGACAACATCCTTCACTCACGTACCCAGAGTACAAACCAGAAACCACCCTGGATGGCATTTCTCTTTAATATTTAACCAGTCACTAATAATCTCCCCCCCCCATCTCCATCCTGATTCCATTATGTACAAGTTTCATCACCTGCTTTCGAGGTTATCTCAAATTGCTCTTTATTGCCCTTACTAACTGTCATACTGGCTTTCAATTTCAACCCAAATTACTTAGTAATTCTCCATTGATGAAATGATACAACAGAAATGGTCCAATGTGTGACTTCTCTGTCCTATAAAACCTATACGTCCACTTGACCCTGAATGCCTTTAACTTATCTTCATTTATTTTTCCTCAGTCTATACTACTCCTGTGAAGCCTTCCTTACCCCTACAGGCAGATACACATTTTTTTCCTGAACTTCTATTGTGCTTAGTTTAAACCTCACATATCAATCAGTTTTCAGTTGCAAACAATACTACAGCCATCACCATTTTAATATTGTGCTATATTTTGTCTTTTTATTTCAATTGGTAATCTTTATTTTATTAATCTCATACGTGTCACTCCATGTGAACTTTCATCGTTAGAAGTATTAGGACAGCTTTTGAAATCAACTTTGTATAACTGGCATTAAGCAGAGTTCATAGTGGGTAATAGGGATCCTTGTATGTATGCTAACTTATTTTTAAAAGTAATTATATGAAATAATTTAGATAAAATGCATTTATATGGTTTATAATATAATTAGGCAGAAAGTAATAGACTGTTGATAGCCTTAGGGTGAACTGGATACCCTACAGAGTCATCCCACTAACATGCATGTTACACTACATAAATGGCAACATGCAGAACTTAGTACATTATGAATCTCTTTAACTGACCCCCCCATAATAAAAATAAAGGTAACATTAGTTAAAAAGATAATATGACAAGCAAGGCATCAGAATTAGAGCAGGAACACTAAGGCAGTAAGCAAAGGTGAAAGAAAGAGCCATTTCATTACTATTTTCTGAAAACTAAGGTGTAAAAAAGCAAACCTTGGGGTTAGTTATCCAAATATTTAAGATGGTACAATTGCTAAATATGTAATATAAACTTATTATGTAGGAAATACATTTGAAATAAACAAAAGAATCACAAAAATGAGAAAGGAATAAAAGATTGTAAAAGGACCTGTGAGATGAAACTAAACCGATAGTATTTTGCACAAACACACACTCAAAAAAAATAATAAGATTTAAAAACAAAAATGTAGAGAAGGTAGACATACTGCAAATATATGTGACTAGAAGTTATGTTCAATTAATTTAAGAACTACAGAAAGATTTAAATATAGAACCCAGAGATTTTGTAGGGCACAGAAGATAGAATGAGAAGATGTAAAACTGGCTAACTGTAGCTCCTAAAAGAGAAAATAAAGACAGTGGCAGAGAAGCATTATTTCAAAGGGCATACCTTGTCCAGAGCTGAAAGACGCAAATGCTCAAGTGGGCTGTCACTTTGGTGATGTACAACTTGTGTGGCTTACTTCCTACTTGTGCTCGAAGAGTGGAACAATTTTAAGTTTTGCAGGTCAGCTTTTTCTCTTCTTGTTTTGACAATGCAATCCTTGGCAATACAATTCCTAAAAAATATAAAAGGATCGTCTATTTGTTTCTGGTTACTTCTATGTACAAGCAACTATAGATCATGTCTACACATAGTTATTAAGCCTGAGGGTTTTGTCTTATATTTAGCAGTATCTGTTCTCTGCTCATCCCTGTCTGTCTCTCAATTTGATTGTGTTTATATGAAACAAGCACGTTGTGGGGGGACCTCATGACCCCTTGCATGCTGACTCACTCTGTGCTGGCCCCAAGTGCAAGGCAGAAAACTCATAACAGAAGATGTGTCTAGAAGAGGTTTAGGCCAAACATTTAGCTTTTCAGGACTACTGCTTCTAATTTCTTTATCTTGTGATCTGGAGCCAAAAGCCTCCAAATCTCTAAATTCTCCATCAGAGCAGATTGTAGGCCACAAGCAGCTTCAGCAAAGCTTTTTCTCCATCTTGCACAACTGGAGACAGTATGTCTAGCCCATTTGCATTTCTCTTGCAGGATTGTGTTTAAATTGGGAAGAAGCAACAAAAACATACACACATTCTTAATTTACATTATCATTTCCACTGACATTCCAGTGTGGTAGGTATGGGTTCTGTCTTCCATGATACAATTGACAAAAGTCAGCCAAATGTTTTGCCAAGAAGAACAATATTTTAGACACATTAGTTTTTTTCTCCAAATCACTGTATACATCCAGTGTAAATCCAAACAATACCTTTGGGAAACTTTTCCATAAAATATTTATAAAATTTAAATAAAGAAGTCAATATCTAAAAGTAGTTTGAAAAAGAATATGTCGGAATGGCTAACCTTACCAGATACTGACATTTATTACAAAATGATTGTACTTAGCATCGTGCCGTTGCCTCATGGATTTACCAATTAAAATATGGACCACTACAGAAATTCAGAAAGAGAGGAAAACATACAGTGAACACTGCTGTGTAACAATCATAATATTGGGAATCTTGAAAATGATCGCTCAACAACTGATTAGAACAACTGATTAGATATCCATGGGGAAATGAAAGTGAAATCGGGTCCTAACTTTACACGCAAAATTTAATTCCACATAAACTGTAAAGCTTAAAGCTAAAGTCAAGTAAAGAAATTATAGAACACCTTTCTAATCACAGTTTTATAAAGATAAGGACTGCTGCAAAAGCATGCAAGGTGAATTAACCGAGAAGGTAAAATTAATAATCTTGATCGTCTTGAAATTGGTACTTTCTGTGGATAGTCTGAAGTTAAAGCAGTATTTCACTTCTGTAGCTTCAGTAATTATGCTTTCTTTTTCTTTGTCTGTTGTACTCACAACATAGGATTCGGGTCTGGGACAAACAACTAAGACTGACATGAGATCCACGTGACAGGTACTGTAAATTGACTTCCTCAACTCCTATTCACCTATTTCAACCTCCTTCCTTGCTTTGTTCTCCTATAGTAGCTGGAAAGCAATCGCCAAGTCTCTCTTTGAACCTAGGAGTGTTTGTGTTCAGTTTTGGCTAGTGAGATGGCAAACATTCTTGGGGATGTGTTTCCCTTATCGGAGGAAGAAGGGAAAAAAGGAAGAGAGAGAGGGAGGGAGGGAGGGAGGGAGAGAGGAAGGAAGGAAGGAAGGAAGGAAGGAAGGAAGGAAGGAAGGAAGGAAGGGAGGGAGGGAGGGAGGGAGGAAAGAAACTATGAAAAAAGAAGAGAAAAAAAAGAAAAATTCATATTTTTTTTTGCTGCTGTAGTCCTTTTTTGACTATTTCAATACCAAAAGTAGAACAGGCACATTACAACCTTGAAGTTCAATGCCTTAAATAAAGAACTGTGGCACAGAGACGAAACAGGAGTATCTTTAGGGAGCACACACTGCATACAGAAGGCTCCCAACAGACGTCCTGTCACGTAAACAAAACACACCTATAATTATTCTGTCACCACTTAATTTTTTCATTGCCCAAAGCTTAACTGACATAGTTAATGGCAACAAAGGATAAAAATCGCTACAACTCATGTTTGACTGTCTTTTATTATTTAAGTAATAAGCAATCATGTTAGTTCATGAACAAATGGATATACTACATATAGAATGAATTATGAGAATTAAAGCTATTTCACCGAGTTTAAATCAAATATCAGATTAAACCTTCACATTTAAAGAATAGTCCTTACTGTGCATTGTATTAATCATGATGAAGAACATGCATTACTCATTGTAATTAGGATTATATTCACATTCTCAATCTAAAGTTTAATTTTTATCTACTTAGTCATAGTTGTTTTCCAATTGTTTTTAGTCAATAGTCATGCCAGTAGCTTTTCCTGATAAAACACCCCCTCACCAACCTGCGGATTCAAAATCAGCATTATAAACGCAGTTTTAGCCTCAATTGTTCCCAAGGCCCCTGCAGGGCCATAAACAAAGGACACATTTGCATTAATTCATGAAAATAAAACCCCAAATCTATTAACTGCTCACCATTTCTACAACTATATCCTGAATTATTATTTAGATTCTCTATTAACACTCTATCACAAAAATAAAGATTTTTTTTTCATTTCTATCTCTGTCAATCCCAGTTACAGTTGCTAAAAGTCAAATGGCCTTGAACAGACAACCCCATAGATTTCTTTCAATCTCTTTACCTACTTCTCTGGATGAATAATCCCTATTCTCCTCCATAACAATTTTCCTGTCATTCCTGAGATTTAATCATCAGAAACACTGAATCAAACACTACTTCCAGTAACAAATATGATCATTATTTTGTGAGGGATACCGGAAACAAAGAGTGGTGGCATAAAGATGCTGAATTTTTCAGATGTTATACTAAAATAAAGAAGTTTACTGAAACGGAATCTGACTCTATTTTCAATATCTGACTGCTCGCAGATTTCAAGCCTCAACACCTCTATTTCTCTCCCCTTCTCCCAAATCAGGGCAAGCCGACATGATACCAGCAGAAAGTCCAAACCATGCAAGTCCCAGTATGCGTGTGGGGACCATCACCCAGCCCTGCTTTCTACCAACCATCAAACCCCAAAGCTCCCTTCCCTTCTCTCTGAAGTCATTTTCTCACCGGTGTGGGACCTTACCTTGCTCCTTCCAAAGTTCTCATTATGTAAATAAGAAATATCTTTATATTCTTTTGATATGTATAAAATACCATCAGCTATAATATCTGAACCATATTTGGGGGAGGAAAGTCTATCATGTCTTGATGAAATGATCAAAATATTTACAGAGGCCATTTGGGCTGTATCTGGTCCAATAATGGGGGGAAAAACAGGGGGACATCCATAAGCAAATGCTGACTGGACTAGAATTAGTTTATACGGAATTAAACAATTCATGGGACAATGCTAATATTATAATATATCCACATCTTTGGTGCAGTGTAAGCTATGCCTTGCTTTCAATGATGATATTATTTTAATCCTGTGCCTAGAGTCTAATAGTGGGAAAAGATGCAATAAAAATAACTGTACAATCGCTAACTGTAACGTGCTTTTGCCTGTCTTGTTTCAGTATTCTGTCTTCTAGTATCTAGAACAGTGATTTATAATAAATGATACAAAAAAA
>CM053516.1:4819225-4835888 GCA_028627145.1 Eidolon dupreanum | reverse complement strand
TTTTTACAACAGTTCAAGGAAACACTCAGTTAAAAAAGATTCATAAGTCTGCAAGGGAAAAAAGAGGCAGTAAATGGTCAGGTAAATCAGGAAACAAAACAAACTAAATGGACTAGCAAACTGGAGGGATGAATATACATGAAGAAGCTGGGGGGTGGGGGAAAGAACCACCATGGAATATATAAACCAAGAAAATGGCCTTGGCATGGAGAAGAGAAAAACTTTACTCTGACATAAGAATAAAAGATTGAATGAGTAAAGATACACAGTAGACATTTTTAGTTATAAATAAGATAAGCTAAGGAATTTATGTTATATGACATCAACCTTTTGAGTATGATAAAGGTGCTAAGAAGAAAAAAGGCAGAATTAGCCTGGAAGCTTAAGGAGCATGAAATAGATCTGAAAAGCTTTTCTGTGGGATATAAGAAAAAGTCAGTAAAAAATTAATTTTAAAATACTAAAGAAGAAAGATATATTTGATTAATGTTAAATTTAGGAAAGAGGATTTTATAATTATTTTACTACAGCCGTGTTCAGCATTTGAACATGAAATTTTGGAATAGTGAGGATCCAGATGTGATTATTTTCCAACTAGTGGTATTAAACAATCTAGAAAAAATATTATTGCATGAAAATAACCTTTTTGCTTTATCTTCCGGTGTTTTTTGCCATGTTGTGTCTGGCAATGGATCTCTTTGCATGTATGCTACTTCAAGTTTATTGAGCTTCTTGGATATGTAGATAAATATTTTTCAGCAAAATTGAGGTTGTTTTTGGCCATTATTTTTTCAAATATCTTTACTGCTTCTTTCTTTTTTTGCTCCCTTTTTGGTGCTCACATTATGCACATTTGGGGGCACTTTGAGGCTTCTCACATTTCTCTGAGGCACTGTTCATTTTTCCTCATTTTATTTTCTTTCTGTTTTCATGTTAATTGTCTCAATCTATTCATTTATCTTCATGTTTTCTTCAGCCAGTTAGATGTGCCATTTGATGTGTCCTAGTGAGTTTGCCATTTCAGTTTTGGTATATTTGGACTCTAGAATCTCCATGTTATTCTTTATTATACTATATATGTCTGTATATTATCTATTTCATGGCAATTGATATTTTCTACTGTGTTATCTACATGCTTTACTTCTATAAGAATGGCTTTCTTTAGTTCTTTCAACAAATTTCTAATGACTATTTGAGGTCTTTGTTAGATCTGATTAGGTTCCTCTCACTCAGGCAGTTTCTCTCGCCTGATGGTTTTTTTTTTTTTGTATACGGGCCAAACTTTCTATTTCCTTTCATGACTCATAGTTTTTTTGTTGAGAACTGGGAATTTAATATACCATAGCAACTCTGGAGTCTCATTCACCTCCGTCTTCTTCTCAGGGTTGTTTTTGTTATTGTTTACTTGTGACCTATTTTAGGGAGTCTGTTGTCCTTGCCACACGGTCTTTTCTGTTGTGTTGCAGAGGGCACAGTTTCAGACGTGCACACGGTCACCTGAGAGGAGAGTGGTTTTAGCAGGTCCCTCTTTGACTGTCTTTCCCCGTAATAGCTCTGTTTAGCTGCCCGCGTCATCTGGTATGGCACCGCCTTTTAGGGAAAACGTGTTGTTTTAACAAAGAGGAAGATCTTCAAAGTGAGTATCTTAAAGTTACAGAAGACAAAAATAAGAAAAATTTTTTAACATTATTTTTTCATAAGTGAAGGCTAGATTAGAATTATAAGGAACACGAAAGTTTAAACTATAAACATATACTTCCATGCCTGTAATTATGATGAAAATGATGCTTGATAGCTAGAAGCCATGGAATAAGTTCATTCTCACCTTCCTTATTAAGAAGATGTGGATGGCAATGCCTATTCTAAGAGATTCGGTAAAGGTTCATTTTAAATAGCACCTATAAATAAATACATTTTGAACCATATAGAAATTCAGATATTTTTCTGGATTTTCATTATTTCTGCAACAATGACTTAGTTGCCACACACTGTGTGATGCATTGTGTCTAGTTCTAAGCTCACGCTCTACACATGGATGTTTAGAAAGTGCTAACTTAGTGTTGACATGTCTTCTTCCACCTGCTCTATCCAAAAAGTGGCAGGTGAACAAGCAAAGTTCCATGCCAAATGTATTGATTTTAAAAATGGTATCTTAGAATTTGAAGAGAATCTGATAAAACACATCCATCCATCTTACCATTAGGCCAATGTAACCCATACTTTTGATCATGAATCAGACAAGGGGAGAAATGAGATTAGGTTGAAGGTCTCCAAATTGTCTAGTCAAATTATCTTTCATATTGTATCGTTGTATACAAATGTGGATTATTTGATAGTTGAAGTAGTTAAATTGCTGGTAGTTATGTTTATTTTGTTGTTGTTGCTTATTTGTTTACAAATTAACTTCAAAGAAAGAAAGGCTAGTCTTAACCCATTGGAGACTAAAAAAGTTTTGTTGCAAAATTATTAAGGTGTCTAGCACACTTTATATAGACTGGGACCACAGGTATTTGGCATTGAACAAATTGTACGAACTGAAGTTGAACAGGAACTCTGTCAATGAAGAAACAGGGCCTTGATTGTTGAAAACAAGACAGAAGGTGGCCTTAAGACTGGAGATAAAAAATATTAGTTGGAGATGGAAACTGTCATTGCAAGCATGGCCACTGTAATTCTGCCACAATTATTAATAATTTTATTTCATTAATAATCAATAATAATTATTATTAAGAAACCTCTCACTTTGTATTGTGATGGAGAAGACGAGGAAAGGATACTGTATGAAGGAAGGCAATAAAGGATGTTACAGATTTATTTACACTGAAATGACAGCAGAAAAACAAAAGATTCAAGTTAAATTAAGGCAACGTGGTGTTTGTCATTTTACCCTTTTCATCTAGATAGGCACATTGATAGATCCAACTATTAAATGTCTGTTACGTGCCAGTCACTGTTTTTGTGTGGTAGGAATGAAAAGAATTAAGTGTCTGCCTTTCAGGACTCACAGTCTAGTGAATAAGAACACATACACATATAATCTAAACGACTAATTAGAATTTAAATAAGTTGATAAAATTATGTGTAATGAGTGCTTATCTCTTTCGAGGTAGAAAAATGCTACTTGAGAAAGGGTCATTTGATCTAAATATGGAATATGAGTAAAAGTAGTCTTTTAAGTAGGGGACAAGGTGCATTTTTAGTCAGAAAGAACAGCATATAAGTATAGGCAACAAATAAAGCTATGTGACTATGAAAAAACTCAATTTATAAGTTCTTTTTTCTTCAGATGGCAGCCGATGAATTAAGCTAAAATATTGTTCATTTTTCTATCTCACAATAAATTTTGTCAATTAAAAATATATTTCCTGGTTAAAAAAATCAAAGTTCTTAACAGCAAATAAAAAACATTTCTGTACTGAGAGATTCAATTCAGAACTTTCAGAAATATCAGGTTATACAAGCAGTCAAAAATAACTAACAGCAATGCATAAAACAACATTTTTTTTATAAAATTACCCTTTGTAAAATCACAGGTCAATTAATTCCAAAGTGTATGATGATTTTGTGTAAATAAGATTTAGGCAAGTTTCTGAGTATGAGCATTTATTGAACAGAATTTCATTCATTAAGCCCTACTCTTAGAAACTTAAGTTATTGCCTGTTTAATTTTCACTAAAACATTTGAAATAATTAAACAATGCTTTGCCAATACTCATTTCGGTTTAGGTTGGCTATGTAGCTTTCTATTGCTAATCAGTCAAGAGATAAAAATAAAGGTTTCTAAGAAATACACATACAAAAACATTGTTTTCCTTTTACATTTCCCACCAGTTAGATGAATATTTAGAAACTACTATATTAATTTACTAGTGAACTGTCATATCAGTGCACTGAAGACAACATTCAAAACTTAATGATAAAAATATTCAAGTTGACAAAATAAAACATAAATTCCCTTAATTTGTTGAATTTTATGATATGTCAATATATTCTAATGTAAAGACGACATTGAAATTTCTTTTTCATTTGCACAAATTAGATACAATAAATTCATTGACTATTTCACCAACTTGTATCTATTTATCTAGTAATGTGAAATAAGTCCTGCACAATTTTTACATTTTATATTCTCTCTCTCTCTCTCTCTCTCTCTCTCTCTCTCTCTCTCTCTCTCTCTCTCTTTGGGTTTAAATATGCTCTCTGGGATTTGACTTTCTATCAGTCATAAATTTTTAGAATAATGATAGATTTTGTTCTCCTACTTAGGAATATACATGGAAATTTTCAGTTGCCAAATTTTGCCTTACTCTTTAAATCTGATAGCAATCTTATACTCAAATAAATGTACTTTTACTAATTTAATATTAGGAACACAGCTTAGAGTTTAAAATCTAAGTGTGTGTTCACACACACACACATACACACACAAACAAACTGGGTCACACCACCACTACTATGGTCTCATAAATAGAGAATTTAAAATAAAAGAGAAAAAACATGTTACCCCATTTATTGGTAAATAGAACCATAAAAAATAAAAATTAAAAATTAAATTTAAAAAAAGTTTGTGAAGATACCAGGTAACTGGAACCCTCAAACATAGCTAAATCCAGACACCATTCATGATACTGTCTGATCCTAAGAGGATTCTTGGTGTTTATAAACTTTTAAAATTTCAAAATGAAACTTCCACCAATCTCCAATTGCTTCCTGATCATTATCATTACCTAATCAATTCTGAAGGAAATTCAAGCTGTGATAAAACTTGCAACTCAGCATCAGCATACAAAACTTCATTCTTTTTTCTCTGTCACTGACTTGCATTATCATCAGCCATTGCTGGTAGACAGTTTTTTCGAGCTCTACCATTTAAATCAGCTTTACAACTTACTAACATTGTGAATCTGAGCTAGTAACAATGTCATTTATCCTTAGTTTCTCATCTGAAACAGGGTGTTAATAGTTCCTGACAACAAAAGTTTGTGTTAATAGAGAGTAAACCACTGATGATTAATAAATATTTGTCCTTAGGTTCCAAATATTCCCTGGCAAAGTGTTTTGCATTTAATATATGCACACAAAATACTGATTTTCTTTAAAGGAAGTAGTGGGAACACCTGTGATATACTAAATAAACTGTTTGATACATACCTCACATAATTAAGCTTAATTAATTAACTAACGTATTCACTGTGAATAGTTTACATGTAGTGCTAATTGTCGCTGGTAAAAGTAAAAACTGTCATGAATGCATGAGGAATCCTGACCACCACCACTGCTGGGAACCTGCTTTAATGCTAATGTTTTCAAAGGAAGTGGAAAGGAACCACTTCCTGTTTCTCACTCTTTCCCTCAAGGGATGTTTATATTACCATCTACTGGAGTTTCAAAATATTTCCTGGGGGATATATTTCACTAAGTTCAAGGATAACCAAAGATGTCAACCTAAGGATTCTTGACATAGAAATAAAGAGAGAGTATCACTGCCCTAAATGAAAGTACAGATTTATGACTTCTTAAATGGGATTTATTTTAACTATTATTTAACTGTTAGAATTTAAGAGGGGGCAATCTAGGTAACTCTAGCAGTTAAATGTCTTTCATGAAATGAAATAATAGAAAAAGATAATATAATGCTTGAATATTTAAAAAATATTCATTTTGCACATAAAAACAGATGTTTACACACCTAGTTAATGAGAAAACTAAGTAGAGGCTATATTAGAGTGTTCATTTATATATGCAAATTATAAGTAAAACAATAATCAGAAAAAAAAACTATTAACATAAGGGCTCTGAATCATTCTAGCTTACATGATAAATCTATATCTAATGGGATTAGATTAAATTTTACCCATGATTTACCACAGAGAATAAAAGCAAAACTGTGATAATTATGTCTTAATGATCAGCAGCTCTATATTCCCAAGACCTAGTGTGTCCCTGGAGTAGATATCTAAATACCCATCCTCTAAACCTAAATTTCAATTTCAAACATATGAACTAGGAGAAGGAAAAAAAAAAAAAAAAGACCACAAAGGACAAGTTTTAAATAGTTGACTGTTTAAGAGCAAAATAGTTGACCTGTTTTTTTTTTGTTTATTTATTTATTTTTTTGATCAATGGAGGAAGGCAAGCCCCTGTGTTGACAAAAGAAGCTACGGATTTCTGTAGATACAGAAGTCCTAAAAATTGGTATCATTCTTTCTCTGCTTTTTAAGTCTTATCCAGGTAAGAAATAAATTGAGTTCAGATCATTTCTGCCAGAACAGTGTTTCAAAAAATGACTGAACGTTGCATTCTCAGCTCTGCCACTGACTCTAAAGCTTGTTATAGCAACCAAGCTTGCCCAGTTCTGTCATTTAAATGTTGTCATTAGGCTGTGATAGATGGAAAAGAATTTTCAAGGTGTATTCAGTTCCCTGTGAGTTTTTCCTTCAGCATAGTTTTCTGTTTATCCACATCAGCAGACAGAGACTTGTGTGCAGATATTTATTTTGTTGTACTTATTAATGGCAATTTTCCTCTTCTATGCTCTCTTAATGTTGGCATCTCACAGTTTAGATAAAAGCTAATACATGTAAAGGCAATGACAGTATGAGGCACCGTCTTATAGAGTTGATTGCAGCATGAAATTATTCTTGTGTGTGTTACAAGGCATAATCTAGTATACAATGATAGTTTTAAACTCTATTTTTTAACCTGGCCAGGCTGCCAATATGTTTTCTGTTTCATTTCTAAGCTAGATCTTGATTGTCCAGAATCAAGAGTTTATATGGAATGCAATCATAAGAAAACAGAAAAGAGAATTTAATTTCATATTTGTATATGTTTTCTTATAATGAATTTGTCAGAAAAATTATAGTTGAAAAATGAAAATTTATGATCACTGAAGCTTCACATACTCTTTCTGATTTTATTAAATATAATATTAATCATAATCAACCATTGGACCAGGAGTGAATTACAGTAGCCTTTTTGAGTTCCAGCTTTACTATATGCAATTTGCAATAATGCAATATATGTATTTGAATAAAATAGCATGATGCGAATCTGCACGTGAAAAATATCAAAACCTACGGAGAAACAGGTTTGAGGTGGACCACCAAAATCCTAAGAAATTTTGCAACAAGCACATTAATTAATGTTTTAATAGTCATGATAACAATAATAAAAGCATTAATGCAGCTAAAATAACATGCTGGATTTCTCATATAAAACAAAATATTAAAATCAATAGAGACTTTACCATTTAAAAATGTGAAGTGCATTTCTTATTTAGCGTCTTTATAAGGTGTTTAAGGAAGAGAGGGGACTACTGAGTTATAAACACAAGGGTAAAATGTACAAATATCAGAGAGAACCGTGCAAGCAACACGACCTACACAGAACATGTGGCTAAAACTAAGAGCGAAGGAAGAGCATGGGGCTGCCTTGGCGCTGTGTTCGGTCCTGAGTTATAACAGGAGCTGCTGAGGTCAGCTGGTGTAGTGTTCTGTCTTTAGCTGGTGCATAGAGGAGCAGAAAACATAGGTATGCTGAGAAAAGCCATGTGGTCCAACCTGGATTTCCACCTTTTGACAACGTCGTCCCCCTTTCCTCTAGTCATCAATGAGCTAATCCGAATTAGAAAAATATTCACTGAAACAAAACTATGCTAATAAAATTATTTTTACCTGAAGTTGTTTACTCTGTAAAACACCACTTTGGTATTTTCACTTTTATAATATGTATTAATATAAAAAGAATAATTTTAGACTAATTTTTAAAATCTACCTAAATTTATGCATAATAATTGTCTTTTATGTTGTTAGAAATAAATATTGCCATTTTCATATAGATATATGAGATATATATATATATGAGATATATATATATCTCATATATATATATATGATGATTTAAGAGATTTAAGTCAGTGGAAATTATGAAAATAGAAGCAAAACAAAAATGTAACTAGCACATTTTAAGGACTTTTTATTCTGATTCTTACCTTTCCAGAAAATTTCAGAAAATATGTTTTCAGCATTTCCATTGCTTTTGTTACAAATTTGTGTTTTTCATAGATTCATATCTGATAATGCACCCTTTGCCCCCAGTCCAAATTCCACTAATTAAGATCTAGCTTAGGTCATGTGATCTGCTATTCTTTTGCCTTTTATGAGTTTGTGTGTATGTGTGAACTTCTCTTGGAAGTTTCTCCGAGTCCCCAAAGCTCTAGTTTATATAGTCATATTATTCTTACTTCTAATTTTGGGTATATTCAGCATTCTGAATAACCATTGTGAAGATAGACTGTCTCAATAGTCTTAGCATGACTCATAGTCTTGAAAAGGCCACTCAAAAAATATTCACTCTTCCTCATGTTCCAGCAATTTTTTTTAAGTTCTTTGAAAAGTTTACCATTATCCAAGGAACAAAGAAATTGCTTTGCTTCCCTTTTAAAGAATCATCAGCTAAGATTACAGTGTTCCCGCTCATCAATTTGCTTTTCTACACTGATCTTTGACTTAAAATTTCCAGACTGTCTTGAAGGTCAAGTAACAAAACAGCACTGTTCATTAGAGGGAACATCGCTCCTGGCCTTTCGTTTGGAGGACCCTGCTGCTCCACAGGTATGACAGCAAAAGGAGGGGCAGGAAGGCTCCATCTGCTTTTGACCTTTGTAAACTTCATTTCAGAAGAAGCAAGGATTAATGTAAAAGAAATGTCTCTTCTTTTGAAAACATCTTGTTAAAATTTCACAACTAAAAATGGTGCCCAAATGTTCTATTTAAAGAGGCTAAATTCCAAAATACCTATATATCTATAGATATGTATTATACATTAATTATAAGCCTGAATTGTTAGAAATTTAACAACTCTCTTCTCTCATGGTGACATTAAGCTTAATATGCTCTTTTGTATTCCGTTTTCAAGATAACTCTAGCATCTGCTTTATGACAGGACTTCAATCAGCATGGAGTCAAGTGTGACTATCCTCCATTTCTTTTTATAAAAAGGATTAATTGTGTTTTACATCTTCTCAGTGGCAATTATTCTGATGGATTCCTTTCACAATTCCTATCCTCTCCAGGCTCAGCAGGGTGACAATTGATGTTCTTCCTACAACATCAAACTCTGACCTATAGAAACCTGACCTGAACTGGAATATGAGCAAGAACCTGAATTGGCATAAGAAAAAGAAAAAATATTTCATTTCATGTGAATCATTATATATTTTGGCTCTCTTTGTTTCATCACAATAGCCTACTGTAGCTAATACACTCTTAGAATTTCAGTGAGCATACCGTTTTAACTCAGAAAATAGAAGCATTCCTCATTAAAATACACAAATTAGCTACTTACAGTGATCACAACTTTTGGAATTAAACACTAACAACTAAAAGCTCAATTTTCAAGGTCAATTTTGATAAGTCCCTAATATAAAATGGCACGGTCACTCCATCAATATACAAATGAAACTAATGTGCCCAACAATTTGCTGCAATGTGTATCATAAAAAGAATAGAATCTATAAGCTTAATTTTTAAGTGCAATTTATTTTCATTCACTTCACACATGCACAAAAGTTTTATCCTATTATTTTACTCTTTGATCGTGATTTTTTTTCCTTCAGGTTGAGAAACAACACTTAGTCAGGTTATCCTTTCCAAATAGATTTCCATCTATTTCTAGGTTGTTCCTGCATTTATCTCTGGTCATCTTTCTTTTGTGTACTGATACCTTAGAAGTATGTAACAATGTCTTGATAAGAAATAGCTCAGAATTTGTAGTATAAAGGTTTGTTTGTTTGTTGTTTTTGTTTGTTTTGTTTTGTTTTTGTTTTTTAATATATATTCTTCCTAAAAGAAAACAAGACATTCTTCAAAATTAGAAATACCAAATTCTTGTCTCTGGCTTTGCCCAAAATCTTTTCTGAAATTACAGGGCACTAAAACTAATATCAAAACCATTCTCAAACACTATGTATTTTTTTTAAATCAAATATAACTATATATCTCTTTACCTGAGAAACCATGAAGTGATACCCAAGATAATATAGCTATTAAAGGAATCTGGCTTATAACTTTCATTTTTTTTTTCAAGCACAATATAAAAACACTGTTGCAAGTGAGATTCACTGATAAATTTGGAATTCATTTACTGACTCATTTTTTTCCCAAGAAAAGTCCCTTATTCTACCAAGAAGTAAAAGTAACAAATATGTATGAAAAGTCCAATTCCAAATCTGTAAATTAAAAGAGAATCTGAAATGTTTCATTCTTAATACAATATAAAATAATTTGGGCAATAATATTAAGAAAAGCCCTATAGAAACAACATAAATTTAACTCATTCATCTATATCTTTATATTGACTTTCATTTTACTTTGGCAGGTAAATGACTATATTTGACATTTATCCACAACTGAGTTGGATTGAATGGGGGTAGGAAAGGAATTGATGAAAATAATATAGAAGATCAGAAAATTATACATTCCCTAAATTATGTGAGTCAGAATAAAAGAAACAGAGAGAATGCACATTGCATTATTTTAATGGTGATGAAATCAATATAATGTAGGCTAATCCTGGATGTACCTATACATAATTTTATTGTCAGTTCATGTGTCTAAAAAGATTTAGGAAAAAAAAATATGGTGACTAATAATTGATTTCCTGACCCTAAATATCTAAAAAACCATCCATTTAAAAAGTGTATTTGTTTTCATTGTCTTCTCTAGGAAATCACCCAAAAGAAAATAGAAAAGTGAGAAACAAAAATAAAAGTGGCAGCTTCAAAGAAATCAAGAGATATCTAAAACTCTAAATCCCAAAAGAAGAGATGGGGTTATTTCATACTCATTATTTCAAATAATGAGTATGGAAAACAGAGACCAGCATATCCATAGCTACAGATCTTGAAAAAGCTTGCATAGCACACTTTATCCAGGATGTAGCACACCTTGAAATATAAATCAAAAACCTTCACCTTTGAACATGGGAATTACCTGCAGAGACTGGCTGTGGGAACTTGCAGGTTTGGGAGCTTGATAGGCAGGGATAAAGGAACGGGTAGGCTGTTGATATGTCTAGATAGAAAGGTATAGTTGAAGAAAGGGGCGGGGAGTTACTTGGTATTGTGAGCAGCCCTTTGATACGAATCTTCACTAGCTGGGAGATCTCATTCACACCTGAATAAACCTAAATACCAGGAAAATTCTAGTAACCAGTAACTTGAGCCTGAATTCTTCCCAATGAAGAACCATCTGATTCAAAGAGAAATAATTCAAAAGAAACTACTGACCAATGCAAAGAGAATATAATAACATGGGACAGAAAGTGAAGATGAAAAGGAAAAACACCCCAAAAATGTTGCTGTTGACATGCTAAAAACCATCACCAAAATATCACAATTAAGTATAAAAATATTGAAGTATCTTAATAATGTGACGGCACTATACATTTCTTCCTAAGGGAACAATGGTAAGAGAAACATAAAACATGAGCTGTGAAAACTCAGAAGCGTAGAATTTTAAAAACCCTCATAGAAATAAAGGCTCTATTGGAAGCAGCACAAATGTAATAGACACTGCTAAGATTATAGTGCAAAAAAAAAAAAAAAAAAACAGAGGCCAAGACTCCAAAAACTGAACAAATTAAGTGAGAACAAACAAAAAAGTAAACCAAATACAGAGAAAATTTAAATAACCGATATTATTTTCAAACAAGATCTAATACACTCTTAACTCTTACCATTCACTCCAGAATAAACCTAATTTGTACAATCGAAATAGTGCAATAAAGAAAGAATATTTACAGATCCAGTTAAAAACAAACCTTTTCAGATATAAAAGAACACTGAACCTAATTCTTTAAAGAGAACAGTATATTCTAGAAGCTGACTTAAAATTATTCACTATAAAATAAGTCTTGATAAGTTGAATGAATTTCAAATTTCACATATATATGTTTTTCATACACATACACATATATGCTTTGGGAAGCCAGAAAAAAATGATTTAATTCATCAAAAGAAAAAAAAATAGGCTGAATTTCAACTTCTCCACAGCAATACACAATGTTATAATGATTGTGAAAAAAACTACTATATAAAGCTTCAAGGAAAGAAAGTGTGACCTAATACACTTATAGCTTGCCAAACTACTGTTCAAACATGAATGGAACAGGGACAAGGGAGCAATATTTCTGAACTTACAAGTAACCTGAGTTCCTAAGAAGTTTATTTAAACTGTAAGTTCATTTTGAAGAAATTCTCAGAGAAGATACACCATCCACCAAGAGAAAAATCAGAAATGGACAGTTGTGGGATATTGAATAGATTTAATTGTTTTATTGACTAGGACTAAAATAAAAGGAGATATTATGGTTATAGAACATAATGTAACATTTATAAGAACAATAATGCTACATAAAGAGATATGTCAGATACTCTAAATATGCTGATTTCCTAATTTTTAATAGATAGAGTAAAACATCATGTCAGTGCACGAATTATATTTAAAGTTATAAATGTAAGTCACAATAATGATAACAAACTTAATAAAGCTGGAAAGTAAAATATAGGGTGGAAATAAAAAATCTCACAGAAAAAGGAAAGGAAAGATAATTTCCTCACCATATCTTTTAAATTTTGAACTACAAACAAAAATATACTTGTTCAAAAGGGAAGAAAATACAAATAAATGACTGAATAATAATCAACTAACTAAATAAACAGAATTTTTTATTTGCTTTGGAAGATAGCATATGGCAAAGATTTCCATATAGTCAGACAGGCCTTAGGATTCCTAATGCCAAGTATCACGACACTTGCATAAGATTCACATGCTACTAGTAATCGCTAATATCAAGGTATGGTCCATAGGTCTAATGGAAAGCAGATATGAAGTTAATCTAATACTGTAAATTGAAGTATCTTACTGACATAATGCATAGTCAAAAGCAATGAGGCACTGCTATAAGGATACCTGCATTTACTCACTCATTTTGATTGACTGTATATTTCTATTCAGATATTTTATTTTACTGCATAATGAGACTATGAAAACTCACTAAAAGTTTAATTGTAAAGTTACTTGTAGTTACTCAATCTATGCAATAAAAATGGCATAAAGATTTGGGTGTGGCTAAAATTAAAAAAAAAAGTGGCTACATGAAATTCTAGGAAAAATGCAAAACAAACAAAAACAATAATAATAATTGAGTTACTCATGCATTGCTTGTGGGAATGTAAAATGGTACAAATACCCTAGAAAACAGGTTGGGATTTTCTTATAATACTAAACATGCAATTACCATCTTATCTAATAAAAGCATGTTTGAGCACTTATCCCAGAGAAACGAAAACTTATGTCCAAACAAAAATCTATATAAGAACCTGCAGCAGCTTTATTTATAAGAGCCAAACACTGAAATCAGCTGAGATGTACTTCAACAGGTGAATGGTTAAACAAACTGGCACATCTAAACTATGGAATACTTGTTAGCAACAAAAAGGAATGGACAATTGTTCCACATAACCACTTAAATGAATCTCTGGGAGTTCATGCTGAATGAAATAAGCCAACTCTCCAAAAGTTGCATGCTACATGATTCCACTTACATAGCATTTTCAAAATGTTTTCATTTGATGTCAATTTAGAGGTTATTGATGGTTGCGGACCAAAGGCAGAGAGGTGTTACAGAGATGGGGGGCACTATAAAGGGACAACATGGGGATCATTGTGGTATCAGGGCTGACTGCATCTTGACGGCCATGTGCTACTTAAACCTACATAGGCGATAACATTGTACAGAACTTATTGTACAAACATGCACACTTGCAAACACACATGTAGATGGGTACAAGTTCCCCCTTCTGGAGAAATCTGAATATGATGGGCAGATTGCCTTAACTCTGACACCCTTGCTGAAATATGATACTATAGTTTTTCATGATGTCACATGGGGCTGGGGAGAACAAAATGCACAAGGAATCACTCTATTATTTCTTACAACTGCATGTGAGTTTACAATTACCTCAATGATAATTTCAATTTTAAAAAGGCTAACAGAATAATGCAGGTAATAATGGCTATGTTTAGACCTGAGAGAAACCACTGTGAGAGAAGGAATAAAGAAGACCTTAGGTCTTGGGCACAATTAGGTCATTAGCTTGATAGGTAGAAGTAAGAATGCACAATACACACCTGACTGCTATAGATGCTATGCCCCATTATAAAGACAGATTTCTTCCCTTAACTCTTGGAAGGGGCCATAAAGTCCTCCTGGAATTCTGAAACTTCTTTGCCTTATTCATCTTTTTACTACATAATTTGACACTGTTACTTGCATACAGTTCCTGATCAGGAGGTATTTAGTGATTGAATGTGTGATGTAATTGATAAGCTCATTGACAGAGAGGTGTATACAAGTCATTGTATGACAGACTGACAATGGCAAAATATATTTTCTGCTTATGAAATAGAACCAGAATGAATACAAACAAAAATCTTTTTGTGAGTTATTAGAAATGACCTAAAATTAATTTGAATTAACATTTTGAAGAGTTTTGATGGATAAAGTTGGGGCTTACATTGCAGATTTTGGAGGAAAAGAAACTAAGTATCTCTTTGTATACATGCACAGAAAGAATAAATTTTGCTTGTTTAGATTTGTTTTCCCTGGGTTTCTGATCTAAATTCAGAGCTCTACCATTTCCACTATTGTCTAGGACCCTGGAGGCATTTTTCAATCCTCCTTCTCTCTTACCAAATATGTCAAATTGCTCTATAATCTCTTCTTGATGTCACTTCCAAATCATTTCTTTATCTCCATTCTTACTGTCACTGTTCTAATTCCAATCTCATTATCTCTCACCTAACTTATAGCAATCATCTCCAGACTGATGTCCCTACAGGTAACCTCTTCAGCTGCTATTGTACTGCCAAGAAAAATAGTTTTTTAAAATACAGATCAGACCACATTGCACCATTCAATAGCATTGCTTCTCTTATGAAGGTGTCAAACATCTCATGGAAATATTCAAAGTTTTGGTTATCGTACCCTCAATCATTCTCTTCAAATTATTAATGCTATTCAGTATCTTTATTTATATGGTAGAAATCGTCACTTTCTCAACATGCCATGTTGTCTCCAAAGTATGTCTTTACTTTATGATTACTTCATTCTTGAGTGCTGTTTCAAATGTGCCATTGTTTTCTTCAGAGTTGCTCTTAAAGTAAACTTTCTCATTCAATCTTTCAATAATTATTTATGGAGCACGTACAATTCTTAGGCATTTGTCCACCTATTAGAGAGTAGACAATGAATAAGAAATGAAAAGCCCCTGCCTTCACCCAGCATGCATTCTAGTGGGAGAGATAAGCAATGATAAATGAACGCATAGCAATTAGTCAGATAATGAAAAGTTCAATAAAGAAATAAAGAGAAAGAGAATATTAAATTGAATTAAACACATGAATGATATCAAGAGTGAAAACATTTTTCTATAAAAGTCAAATTAACAGATTAATTTTTCTGAGATTGTGTTTCTTGTATTGTGAATGATAAAACTATCACAATTTTTGTGACTGTGGTTATTCTGAAAGAGATATTTCAAATAAATGTGACAAACCAAATCTTACTGATAAAACAGCATAAAGCAACACGCACTAACCACTAGATGATGTTCTTTTTCTACTTATAGTAATGCCTTTTGCACTTATAATAGGACATTGTGATCGAGTTATCTTCAGAATTTTTACCTCACATTACTATAATTACACTGTTAAAATAAAAGCATTCTAAAAACACAAGGCAGAATGGACTACAAATTCAGGAGCTATGGAAAGAAGCTTTTCAAAGTACCAAACGTTCATGTCAGAACTTTTGCTCATATCAGACAGAGCAAGATGGCAGAATAGGAGATTACTGACATTCCGTCTGCCCACAGAAGCCTCAGATGTAGAGCCGTACTGGGAACAATTCTCTCTGAGAGAAATTTAGAAGCTGGAAGAATGACAAAATACTCACACTGCAATGGGTAAGAAAGGCTGAGACTTGCTTTTGCCATAAACCCCAAATCATCAAGCTTGGAGAGCCAACTGAGTCCCTCAAGGCCCCATTAAACAAAGATGAACACATCCTATGGCAGTCCCGTGGGCTCAGCTTAGAGGAGCAGCAAAAACACACTCAGTGCCCCGTTTCTCCCTGGAAGGGATTTGTCTGCATATTTTCTCAGCTGATGCCCAGGGTCAGGCTTCTAATCAGCCTGTATCTCAGAGCCAACTGAAACACTGGCGGGCACCTCCTCCATCTCATCCTCCAGACTTCTAAGGCTGACACCTGAGGGTCTGCTCTGAGAGCCGGTTGGGCTCGTCATCCACGAGTCCCTGTGGACTATCCTGAACAAAAGAGCAGCTTTACAACGAGCCCACAGCTTTCTACCCCTCTCCTGGGCTCAGCACAGGACAAAAATGCCCAACTCCCAACTCCCAGCTTCTCCTTGGACAAGTTTGGACTTTTACAGACACGGCCTGAGGGTCAGGCTTCTAACTGGACTGCACCTGGGATATGAGGGGGCACATGACCAGCAGTCTGCTGAGGCCTGAGCTGCCATGCTGGAATCTCCCGAGCCTTCTCCCCAAGGCTTCCCCCAGCTTTAAAACCAGGTCAC
>CM053516.1:4734340-4818725 GCA_028627145.1 Eidolon dupreanum | reverse complement strand
AAGTCATTTTATTTATTTGTTGTCTGTTTCTGAAAGTGAAATGCAGATAGGAGATAATGTTTCTATTAAACAAACAGGAAACAACACCTCTTTGTTTCGATTTTGTAATGATCATAATAAAAATGATTCTTATGATTGAGAGATAATTCCTCTCAATTTGCATAGAGGGAAGAATTTGACTTGCTCATAAGAGTGTTACACAGCTTCTTCCCCAAGTATGAGTCGAAGGTAAGTAAGGAGGCTACAGAAGGGGAAGAAATACGTGGCCGTAGAAAAAAGAAATTATGGTATTATGATACCAGGATGTATACATCGAAACATACAAAGAAATATTAGGATAAGCAAAATTCTGATATTACCTGTTTCAAGTTTGATTTGAATTTCTTAGAAAAATAAAGGTGATAGGGAATCTAGAAGTTTCATATTCAGAATCAATACATTTATTGAGTAAGAGATTATTATACATTGGTTAAGAACACTTACAACTTACAGCAACAGAAAGACAAGTAACCCCATTAAAATATGCCCATAGGACATGAATAGACATTTCTTCAAATATTGTGTATAGATGGCCAACAAACACATGAAAAGATGCTCAGCATCACTGGTTGTGAGGAAAATGAAAATCAAAACTACGATGAGTACCAGCTCACATGCATTATGGATGGCTATATACTTTTTTAAGTGTTGACAAAAATAAGGAGAAATTGAAACCCTTGTACATTGTTAGCAGAGATATAAAACATTCCAATGGCTGTGGAAAGCAATTTAGTGGTTCCTCAAAAAGTTAAATGTAAAATTTTCATATGACCCTGCAATGCCACTCCTAGAGAGATACCCGAAAGAAATGGAAACAAGTACTCAAATACTTGCACATGGCTGTCCACAGCAGCACTGTGTACTGACGTGCGCTACAAGGATGGATTTCAAGAACATTATAAGGGAAAGAAGAGAGTCACAAAAGGTCACATACTGTATCATTCCATTTATATTAAACATTCGGAAGAGGCAAACCCATAGAGACAGAACAAAAGCTGCTGGGGAAAGGCGATAAGGAGAAACTGCTGCACTACAGGGCAATGAAATGATTCTTGGGAACAACTTGCTTGGTTAAAAGTTGATGTTCTGAAGTCTCAATCAGTTAAAAAAAAAAAAAAAGGCAGTGTTAAGAGCATTATATATAATGCATGAAGGCATACACTGGAAACGAGTTAAACAGAGGGATAGTGCATGATCACTCTTCGTTTTTTTTTTAAACACTAACTTTGAATCGTATAGAAAAGCCTGTTTATATTAGTGTTACATGTTAATGAAATAAAAAGCACTACGTATTTTAATGGGATTTTTTTTTTTTTTTTTTTGAAGTGTGAGTAGATTAAATCTTAAGACAATCAGTTCACCAGAGACTTTGTCAAGATTGCCTCCATTCCCTGGCTGGACAAGGGATTATCGCTGTATTAAACAGAGTGAATATTAATTTTACTTGTGTATTTGGGGAAATGAAAACACATCAAAATCCACATGCTTCTTTGCATTTTACTTCCTTTAATTTTCACGTTTTAATCCATTTCCCTTTAAGTCTTTAATCGTCTTTTCAGTGAAGATTTTCTCTTTCATTCTGTTCATGTATCTGAGGAATTAATAATCCTATTCTCAGTGGTTTCATGTAATCAAACCTCCTGATTCAAACACTGTGTGCAATCCACAGGGAGGAATTATTAAAAGGGCTTTGCAGAGTTGTTTAGCACTCTGCTCAGAATATGAAAGTGCAGACTTCAAAATATCCAAGGAGACTGATAGCCCATTACCCTTTTGGAATAATTTTTGGACTGGACATTTCCCATTATTTACAGTATGAAACACTTGGAATGAAATTTTTGCTAGAAATGCTTTTGGGAAATAGGTGGCAAAAAAATGAGGTCAATTTTGTCAGGTTTCAGATTCACAAGCTCATTACATTTATTACGAACAAGATCAAACTACAACCTAAGTCAGCCAACTATCCCATAGGCACAGGTAAATTATTGTACATAAAATATGGAGTGCATGCACTTAAAATTCTAACTACCAGGAATGCCATTATAATTCGTAACCAATAGGTTGTATGACTTGTTTAAATTCTAATTTCAGACAATGTAATTCATTTCTACTAGGTTTGATATGAGTCTTAAAATGATTGGCATCAGCACTACAACTTGGGAAAATTTTACATTGGGCTATCAGAAAATAAGATGTTCAAGTTTGGTAAAAGACTTATTTTGTATCAATGACTACAAGTGTGTAAGTTCCTGACCTTTAGCTGAGAATATCTATAAGACTGTTAAGATTTGGAAATTTTTGTTTGTTTGTTTGTTTTAAAAAAATCATATTTTGTCTAAGATAATCTCACCTTTTTTTTTTTTTTAAACAGATCTCTACTGGAGTTTTATATTGCCTCTTTGTGTCGCTTAAGCAATTTACAGTGTTCTGGAAATTATTTTAGGAGCATCAACTATAATGGAAATGTACAGAAGAGTCGATTCTTCATTATTTAGAGGAATTTTAAAAAGTTAATTTTGGGGGCCACAGGGATTAGGTAACCTGAAATCAAGGAAATGGAAAAGAAAAGAGAAAAATTTTAACATGCTGCTCTTCTCCTGACTGTTAAACAAGGAAATAAGAGAACTAGACACTGTGGTAGTGACAAGGACATGCAGATGCCCTTGTGAGGTCAGGCTGGAAGGAATGTCTACGTAGCAGAACCTCAGCAGAGATTTGTCTCTGAGGTGAAATTCAGAGTAGGTTAAAAAAGAAAAGTAATTAAGGTCTGGGACTAAGGCCAGGGTTCCAATACATAAAAGATTGATAATTATTATAATTAGGACAAGATGCGTACAATGATATTCACATTTCTAAGCTCTAAGCAGAATATATTCCAAAAGTTTATTATGAAGTCCATTTAATAACTATACATATTTCCCCATAAACTGCATAATTATATATACAGCCACATATAACATACGTATATCTATATATATTTCTCTGCTATGTGTAAGTTCTTTGTGATTCAACTGTGATAATAAATCTTGGGAAAACAGTGAAGAAGAAGATAAAATCTTGGGTGATAAAAGGCAAATATGTTAACAATCATAAAAACAATAACAAGAGCTAATATTTATGGAGCACCTGTCATAAATCAGTTGCTATAATTTTTCCAACTTAGAAAAATGAAGCAGAGATATATAACACCTGATAAGTAGTATGAACCACACTACTAGGAGTGAGAAAATGTAATTGTGTGTTAAGCTGGAGACAGAGATAGAAAGAAGGAGGGAGAGAGAGAGATTTGAGCTCACATCCCACTATCTCATCTTCCCAGTTATGTAAATTTGGCAAATTTATGGAAACGCTAATCATCATATTCCTACCATATAAAATGAGGATTAAACATATGAACTTCAGAAGGTTTTAAAGGTTGGTGGGAGCTAATTCTAATTTATTAAAAACTTAACATGAGCAAAAACTGTTCCAAGGATGGAAAAAGCTCCTTCTAGGGGGCTTAAAAGTAGCCACTGGACAATGGAATAGTTGTTATTCCCATTTATTTATTGACGATGGCACCTCCGTGGTACCTGAAGCCTACATTATGGGGAGTAGAGTTATTTTCAATAATGTAAGGTACACATACAATTCTACTAACTTCAATAAGACCTAAAGCATAAAAAAAATTCCATTCTCTAATATAGAAAGAATATCTATTTTGCAGAACATTTAATCAAGAGGTTAACAATGCTGTCTTATGATTTTTACATGTTAATACCAGAAATTACTGTAAGTTCTCTTTTTTCGATTAACTCTCTAGCCTTATGGGAAATGTCTGAATATTTATTTGAGTCCTCTTGAGACTTAAATGGCATTTGAAAAACATCTCAGCATAGGTCAATAATTATGAAATAGAGTAAAATTTTGCAACCGATTATTATTATGTTTATTTGTCTCTTTCTCATCTCTTAAAAGACTTAAACACTTAGTGTTTTAATTTAGGCTGCAACAACAAATTATCATAGACTGTGTGGCTTAAACTACATTTATTTCCCAAAGCCCTGAAGTCCAAAATTAAGGTGCCAGGAGTCCAGTATGTGTTTTGAGCTGGTGTCCTGCTTTGCAGAGGGCAGAGTTCTTACACCCTCACAAGGCACAGAGAGGAGAGACAGGAAGAGCTGGTGTCTCCTCTGGCATGGGCACTGATCCCTCTGTGAGGGCTCCACCATGAAATGCTTTCGTCCGATCATTTTCTTGCCAAATTTTACCTTTAAAAAACAACCCAGATTCTTTCACAAAAGGTTTTTTTTTTTTTTTCAGGTAAATAGTCCTTAAAATAAGTTTAGGCTCTCAAATGACCTAATCTTACTGGTAATAGATATTCCCCAGAAAATGACTTCAAATCAGTTGTTGTTCACAGTATTATTATGCTTTTTTAGTATTGTCCATTGGTCCAAAGTTTGAACTTCCCATGGTATTTGTAATATATATATATATATATTATATATGCATACATATATATAATATATATAACATATATACATATATCTATATACATACACATGTGTATAAATATGTGTGTATGTGTATATGTATCCATGTATATATGTGTGTGTATGTGTATATATATATACATGTATATATATACATGTATATATATACATATATATACATATATATATACATACATGTATGTGTATATATACATATATAAGTAATATGTTTTATTTACTTATCTAAAACAAAGTAAAAACTATTCTGATATTTTTTGCATCTTCATTTCTATAACTCTATATTCATTTCTGGAACATATAATGAATAGTTATGAGAAAGTCAGACAAGGTGCTTGTAAGTGATTGGTAAACTTGATCTGAACACATTAGACCGATGTATAATATTTGTGTATCATCATATAACAGAGTCATAACATGAAATGATTCCAAAACACATAAATTGCTCAGGTAATATGAAACTCCAAACTCTCTCTTCTCTTCAGTTTAAAATAAACCACTCCCAACATTTCAATGGTTGTAATTAATGCCAAATATTGCACAGCCGATCATTCTACCTGCTGCTTTCCTACCCACCTGCTGATTATCCTGTGATCTGTCCTGCTGCTTTGTCAACCTGATGAGTGGTGCTGCCCGCCAGACACCCTGCCCACCTGTTCATAATTGACTTCCAGCCTGTCATACTTGACTATTACGTGAAATTTTAAAAAATACTGTGAAAATGATCACCTTCCAAGGCTGAGATTATAATAATGCAGATGCTTTCACTCCTTCTTCCTAATTCACTAATGACTGCCCTTTATTCCTTTTTTTTCTTTATCAAACAAGGACACTTTTTTTAAAATATTAAAAACTTAATTGTTCTTATGAATGTCCTTCACAGCCTGCTTTAAGAATATAAATTCTCCAGGTAGCCTCCTTCTTCTCTGCTAAAGCTTCTGGGACCAAGAACAAGAGAAATGTGGCAGGTGTGGTGAGGGCCAATTAAAAAACAAATCTGCACTAACTGATGGGTAATCTTCAGTAAAATCACTAGTGACAATACCAGATGCCTAGGGAAAATTGACATTGACCAGATCCGTTTATGGCTGGCAGTGCTTTGATTCATCTGCACCGTGCAGCTGTTGTAAAGGTAAATGGCTTGTGCTCCCATTTTCTGTTTTTATGGGTTTGTTTTGTTGCAGCAGTCTTAGTATTTCTTTTTTTTTTTTTTCCCACCTGAGCTTGTAATAGGTCAGATGTTACCATTTTAAAACAGCCTTTCCACCTTTCCTCATCTCCCAGACCACTGGATTTACAAGTAGATTAGTGTTACATGTGAGTTAATTGCACTGTGCATTACTAAACAGTCTCAATATATTTAACAAATGCACATTTACCTAAAAGGTGGACATGAAATTAGGAAAACATGAAAGTCTTGCCCTATTTTTCTTCTATTGTTCAATCCTAGTGCAGGTTCTTTTTTCATTTAGATGCTAGACTCTCTTGTTCACACTGTCTTAGTACCTAAGACAAAGTCTGACACATAATCATCACAGTAATGTTGGCTTAATGGTGACTAAAGGGATATTGGCATATTTATTTTTAATAGATGACCAAATCTGAATGCCTTCAAAGTTTTAATCTTTGTCATTGTATTAAATACATTCTGTGCTTTTGTAATTTGCTAGATTGGTGTGCTTCGTGGTGTAGTCAAGGTACATAGTCACATAAAGCCACATAGAATATATATCAGCCTTTTAACATGCTATAATTGTATAGCGAAATAAATTCTTCTATGGAGGAAAACTTACATATTACATAGTTTTTACTTATTTTTTTTTAAAATAAAGCAAGATACTAAAGATATTTTACACTTTGGAAAGGGAAAGCTTTAAAAAAGACTGGAAACTCAAGAAATGTTTATTTCTCCAGTCTTTAGGTAGTTGATAGAATATATTAAAAAAAAAAATAATAACCACCTTACTTTGCTAGTTCCTTGTTAAATAATCTACAAAATATATCTTGAATCGATTCAATTATTTCCATGCAAAACATCTCCCCTGATAAGTCCAACTCACCTTCAATAATCATTTAGACCAGGGACTCCCAAATCATAGTAATATGCATACAAATCACTTTGGGATCTTGTTAAATAAAGACTCTATTTGTATAAGTCTGGAGTGGGCTCAGAAATTCTGCATCTTTAACCAGCTCCCAAGTAACGCTGATCCTGCTGGGCTGGGTACCACTTTGAGCAGTAAAGGACAGAGCATATTTCCCACTCTTGAGCCCTACCTCTTACAGTCCAGATAGGCGTCTTCTCGAGTCTTGTGCGTGTGTGTTACATAAACCTTACACAAGCATCATCCATTTTAAACTTCATCATATGTCTCCTTGACCCTGCAACACTGTAGCCGCAATCATGCCAGTTCCTCCCTGCAGTCAGCACCCTCTCACGCACTGTTTAGCCGTTATGCACGGTGCCCGCCCTGTCTGGTCATTCTGCTCCCATCTCTATTAGTTTCCTTCTTGTCTTTTCAGTTTCAGCTTAAATTTTACTAACCCAGATAGGATTTCCCTGACTGACTTCGTGTAAGCAGTTACTACCCCTCCCCGCTATTCTCTCATGTATGTTTATTTTATAAACAATATAAACTCACTCTGTAATTGTGTATTTGCTCATTTACTTGATTACTGGCTAAAGCCCCTACTAAGTAATAAGTTCCATAATAATAATAATGTCTATTTTACAGACCAGTGTATATACAGGGTCACACACAATATGTGACACCTAGGAGCATTAAATAATATTTTTTAAAGTAAACATTATATTTCTATTAGGGTTTTGTAGGTTTCTTTCATAGTCTATCCACTGATATAAAAACAAACTTTAAAAATTATTTTATTTTTACTTTTCTTCTTTTAAATTTTGAATAATTTCAAAATTCTTTGATGAATTCTACGTCAAGATGTTTTTCCAATCTAATTTGAAACCATTAATTCCAAACCATCTATTAAGAAGACATTATCATAATTTCAAGATATAATTAAGTTTCATAAGAAAGGTTCAGCATGTCCAATGCCTCCAGCTGATTTGCAACAAACAATTCTGCAAACTGATTTACACTTGATTGCTATTCTATGCAAGGTCGCCATGAAGATTCATAGCATGCGGGTATAAGCTGCAACTGCTGTTGTCTAAGGGACCTTCATGATTCATTTATCTGAATAATATAATTAATAGCTAACATTTACAGAGTGCTTACTATGTCTCTTCTTATTATTCCCAAAAGGTAACACTAATATCACATACAAATATTTTATCATAATTTGAATCAAAACTTGGGCCTATCTTCACCCAATGCCAACTTTCCTAACCACTACACTTCACTTTTATTTTTTTAATTGATGCATTTCTTTCTTTTTTCTTTTTGTTTTTCTCTTCTGTTCTACTTTCCATTCCATTTCCTTTACTCTGATTTTTTTCTCTCTTCTATTTCCTCTATTACAATAAAACATGTGATAATAACTGAAGTGATTTGGAGCCTACCATTCTTTTTCTTTTTTTGGGGGGGGGGTGGGGGGAGTTGCCATGGGTCTTAATATTAGCTGAAAATAATTAATGCTAAGCCAGTTTCTAAATCAAATATTGAGACACATTCAAGGCAGTCGTCAATGTTTCTTCACAACTCAAAAGCCTTGCTGAAAAAAATATTAGAACGGAACATCTGCATTCAGGGACGCAGTAGAACTATAGCTCGTTTTCACCATCATGGAAAGGAAAAAAGAAACCTGTATGAAATGTCTTCAACAATTTGGTTAAAGGGTTTAAGTTTACTGTCTTCTTGACAGGGAATTGCTCCAGAAATCACTAGTTTGTATACCTCAAAATAAAGCTAGCAAAATACATAAAATTTCCCCTGGCTTCTTTCCTAGAACATAGTTCTGAGTTCCTGATTCCATTTATAGAAGGAGAAAATCGATTGCTTTTTTCTTTTTTTTTTTTAAATCAAAGTAATCTTCAGCCTGTAACACTCCCATTATGTTTCTTGAGAAACCCCCAGCCTTCCGTGCACCCCGGGACTATAGACTCCCTGGCTTAGGGAGAGAGTGCTATTAATTGAGAATGATCAAAAACCACTGCCAGTTTGCTGCAGGAAGTCAGAGAACTTGGAACAAGCTAAAAAGGCTATTCTCCTTGGTATTGATCTTTATATGAAGCACAATCACAGGTCAGCAGCAGTTTTTCCTTCTCTTGTTTAAAATCAGATGTAATTTACTGTTGACAAACAGCAGTGCAGTGTGTGTTCGATTTGGGGTCACTTCTGTCCATTCCACACCCTAAAACTGTTTGGTTATTTTTAGCTCATGAAGTTTACAACAGCTATGAACAAAGACTTGTAAGTTTACCTATAACTTTATCTAATATGTATCAGCAACCCAAAGAGAAGCAAAAATATGAGGATGAAGTAAAGTGAAAATGACAAAAGTTCCTGATGGCATTAAAAACAAACTTCTCTGAAATTTGCATAGCATTAAATCCCAGTTATGATCATCACTTTCTAAAAAAAAAAAAAAAAAAAAAAAAAAAAATAGAAAAAAGGAGAGAAGTCTATAATAGTCAGGAAACCCAATTAAGGTTAGTGGTTTATTATAAAATAAGCGTAATATAGGGTGGATGGGGCAGAAAAGAATTACAATATTTTGGCAAGTAAAAAGGACTTCTTTGATTTGATAGAATTATTTTGAATATCTATTTCAGCTCTTTAAAAGAGACTTAAAAAACTCCACCTTCTACATTGGCACTGAAAGGGACAACCAACAAAATTATATACATAATGTCATTAGTTATGGATCCAGAGCAGAGTAAAGAGATATAAGGTAAGGTATAAATTTAATAGGCAGCTTAAAAGGCTATTGTGGCTATTTTTTTTTTAATGAAAATAAGAATATATTTAAAAGGAGGGTGGCAAATTTGTCCATTTGAAATATTTATTTAGTGTCCCTTGTTTTTTAAATCTCAATGCTTAAAGACAAAACTAAGAAAAGAAAAAGAAACAAAAAAGAACCATATAGGATGGGCATTATTTTTATAAAGAGCAGGTTATAGAGGAAGAGAGAGGTAAATAAAGAACGTATCCTACAATTCTTGCTCTAAAAGAGAAAAACATGGCAGCTACCAGAGTTGTGGAATGGGAAAAGAAATCCTGTCATGGATAAGAAGAGGAAATCACTGAAGGTTAGTTGAACAATTCCTGAATTCAGTCCTGAATGATGATTGGACAGATGTCACCTACCGAAGGAGGAGGGTAGATTGCTTAATGCAGAAGGATGTTACATTGCAGGCCAGAGGTCAGATAAAGGACAACAAATAGGGTAGGATAACTTACCCATGGGATAAGAAGAGAATCTCAGGGGTGGGGGACAGTTGGAGATATTTCCAAGAGCAGAGATCACAGAAATGAGATTGCAGTTTATTTTAAAAGCCGAGGGGAACCATACAAGATTTCAGTTGGGTAACAGAACATCCCACCTGTATTAAGAGGTTACTATGTGAATGTACCTGGGTTAAGTGTCAAGGTCACAGAACAAATACATGGTAGAGCCAAGATCGGAACCTCATATTTCAGAGACTTGATGTTATTAATCATCTTAACTGCTTCCTGAGAAGGGAAGTAACATCAGATTTTTCTTTTAAAAATACCACTTTGGTGGCAATATGGATCATGTACTGATGAAGGGCAAATTAATGGCATGATATCAGGTATCAGAGGCAGGCGCTTAATAGGTTATTAGTACTCCATCTAAGACCACCCTGTTCACAGAAATTATTTGGTAGTCTCTCAAATTAGAAACTAATCTATTTGTCAACTCTTTCATATGCATTTCTGCCCATTCCTCAAAGTGATCCTCCAACTTTCTAGGAGGCAAGCCCCTAAATCTATCTAGTCCTAAATTATAAGGTTTGGTTTTGTTTTGCTGTTGTTTTGATCAAGAAGTTCAGTTTCAGCCTTGTCTTTAGAGTCATGGACTTTGCAACAGATGCTAAGACTTCTACAGTCTCTTTCCTTGTACTTATTTCTGAAACATTTTAGGAATAATCAAGGGAAAAAAACAAAACATTTAATTCTTCACCTGAAATAAGAACCAGAGAGGAGGTTATAGCTTTGTGGTACCCTGGCAGTGTGGAAGATACGCTCCCCTGCAGATAAACAGCCAACAGGCTGTAGGTAGGCAAGCTCGACACAGCATGCATCTCATTAGTGTTGGAGAAGAGCATTAACATGTTGCAGTAAACACAATGTTTGGCTTATTGTTTACTCAGGGACTATAAATATTTAAGGACTTGGCAGAAGAAAATGAGCCCTCCATGGATGCAGAGAATTATTGATCAGAATGAAAAGACGGAATGAAGAGAGTAGTACAGTGAAAGCTAGAGAGAGAAGGGGCCAGTTGTGTCAGAGGATAATGCCAGGAGGCCAAATGAAAGAAAAAGCGAAGAGTGCTGATTGCCTTAGTTAATAAAGGGTCAAGTGCAGATCCAGGAAGACTTAGAGAATTTTAAGGTGCAAAGTGAAGTGGAGACAAAGATGTGAAAAGATTAAGTGAAAAGTCTTACAAAGAGCTACTGGGAAAGAAAAGAAGGCAAGTTTTTCAGTAACTAGAGGAATTTTATTTTAAATATCGTAGAGGGGTACATTTAAAATAATCAGACTAGAAACAGTGAAGAGAGAAATTGAAAGTACAGGAGAGTTGATGATAATTTATGGATGGAATACTTAGAATAAGAATGGAATATAGACAGAAATTGCTATCTGACCCAAGCCAATTTAATTATACATAACTGATTCTTTTTGGGAATAATGTCAAGTTTAGAAATCTTGAGCAGGGTGAGGTTTACCGATTCTTCCATAGCTTCACAACCCACTTAACATAAAAACTAGCTTCAGTCCAAATTCTGCCAAATATGCAATTATCTATTAAACAAATATTATACACCAAATTAAAAACACTTTATTTGACCTGCTCTGGAAGTCTGATGAAGTCTCAGGTTTCTGCCTTTTTTGATGCACCAGCCACTTCCTTGCACATAAGGTTCACTCAAGACTACAATGAGAGCATTCCAAAAGAAGTATCTGTTCATCCTTTGATTTGTCATCTGGCAACCAGAAATGCTAACTCATGTGACTGGGCCAAGGACTGCTTAGAAATGGGGGCTCAGGGGTCATCTTTAAAAATAAAGGTTACAGGGTTCCTTCAGTTCTTATGCCTTGATCATGTAAGATTCAGGTATGTATCTAAAGTATTTTTAGCTGAATCACGATATTAAATATCATCAATTTTGTTAATGAAATCTTAAATTGAATAATGATCATGTTCAGAAGACAGAGATTTCACCACTGAAAAATCATTTCAGACCTTCAATACGATAATTTGCAAAAGTTGTGATTGTTCAGAGATTTCGGTAAGATCTGAATGTAGTTGAGAAAAGAGCAGATGGACTTAGAAATATAAACAAGGCGAAACATAAACAACCCGCTCAAACTCTATTCTTTTAAATCCATCTACATCCCTGCATTTTTCCACTCCAATGTCAAGGAAAGGCAATTTTAAATCCTTCCAGCAAGTGAAATCCATGTCTTCTAAACGTGATCACTGTGCGATTTAAAATCTCACTGATGAGACTGAGGGCACTTAAGGTTGTGATTGGGCTAAAACCTTTTGATTTCTGCGCAACAGACCCAGACGTACACTAGCTATATGCTCCCTACAGTCATCTTCAGAGCACTGTCCATTCCAAGCCCTCAGCATGGTGTGCTCACTGCCCAGGGTCTGTATCAGCTGGGCAGCCAGGTAGAGTCGAGTGAGGGGCAAGAGCAGAATTCCGGGAGCGAGCATCATAGCTCCATGGAGTGTCCCTAAACCCAGTGACGTGTGTGTGCAGCCCACCTTGCTGAAAGTGAATGGACAGTGTCAAAGAGGTCTGTGGACCCATCTAAGCAAACAGGAGCCTAATAATAAAATTCGACGTGAGAAACCAATACAGAATTTAATGTGTTGAGGGAAAACAGTAAAAAATAGCATGGCAAGGAACAGAGAATAGAGAAACTGAGCTCAGATTACTGCAATTCATTACATTACGTAAAATGTAAATACATAAAAAGAAAAGTTTATGTTTTTCTGGTCCCTGCAATTCAGCTGTATAATGCAAATGCAAAGAGATGGAGACAGAGAAGAGCATAAAGTGAAGCCAACAAAATAACAGTCGTGTTTGTGACAAGGACAAACTGTTTTGCATGATGGAGTTTCAATTTAAGCCAATGTAAAAGGAGCCCCTAGAGGCGAAATACTTCGGCAGATAGGACCGCTACACAAGCAGAGAGCCAAAAAGAATGGCTATTTCATTCAGGCCTGAGATCCGGCCCAGCAAGACACAATATTTTTAATGTGGCAGAAACAGAGAATTAAGCAAAACAGATTTTTGTGTACTGCTATGCATGCCTTAATTATTCAACAAATCTATACACTGCTCACCCGTAATATAATTTTGCTATTGTTCAATTTTCAATTATCTTCCTTAGGATTTAGAAGAATCTGAGTGTTCTGAATGTTTCGGACACTATTAACTTACACAACTCTGAGGACATATGGATTCAACTGAATACTGACACAGATTCAGTGACAAGGCAACACTGTGTATTGATTAAAAGTCACACTGCATGAATTTGAATCCTAGAACTGCCACTTATCAGTCACGTGGCCATGGGCAATTTGTTTATCCTCTCTGAGCTTCAAATTCCTTCATGTAAACTTGAATTAATCATAATTTCTATCTCATAGGATTGTTGTGAATTCTAATAAAGGAACAGTTCCAAAGGACTTAGAACAATATCTGAAGCATTGTAAGCACTTGATAAATATTTATAATTATTATTATAAAACAAGGACTTCATTACACAACATAGAACTCTAACATTGCTTCCTCCTTGTTTACTATGTTCTGGTCATTCAGCTTTTTACACACATACACACACACACACAAAAAAAATCATTTACGTTAGAACTGGAAGAAATATTCTTTGGGGTATCAAGATGAGACTATGACACCTTGATTTACCTGTATGACACCCCAATCAAAGCAAAAAAAAAAAAAAAGTGCCATTTCCTTAGTCATATCAGTGCTGTACAACTAAAAAAGGAATCCATTTTATGAATGTATAATGAACACAAAACCTAAAAATAATTCAGTTGACTAGATGTTAAATGATTTCACAGATTCAAAGGCTTTTTGTATGAAACCTCTGCTTCTATTAGAAGCAACCATTAAGTTTTAATCAAAATCTTTTGATTAGAACACCCATGAACACACACACACACACACACACACACACACACACACACACACAGTACAAAAAAAAAAAAAGAAAAGCATTAACATTAGTGGACCACAGTGTCATCTGTGCCTTATAGGCTACAGTTAATAAATTGTATTTGATTAACTGACATAACTAAATCAAGTTGAATATTTTTAATCCAAAGGATTTTAGTGATTGAGATGACGATGTCATAACAATTGTGGAACTTCTAAAATTTTGCTTTTAGAATTTGTCTAGACAGGCTTAGAATATGTAATTCAGATTATTCAGACTTTGTGGTCACACCTAGTTTGATGATGATTATATTTAAAAAATAATAAGCTTCTTAACTATGTTGTACTGAGTTATATGCAAAGTTTTAGAAGCAGGATAAATGTAAACTATCATAAATTCTTTGAAAAAAGTTGTGCTTAGAATAAACTTAGATTTATATTATTTTCACTCATATCTTTAAAAATAAGTCCTAAGCTTCACATTTTTGCCATAGAATGAAACATTTTTGTATTGTAGTTGAGAGTACACCTAATATTTATTTATTTTGCTTTTAACCAAAAGCAGTAAAGTGCATTTGGTGATTACAGATTGACTTTATAAGTAGAAAAATTTTATAATTTCAGCAAATATGTTAGCCAAAAATACCTTCTTTATAGCTTGTCTTCACAATTCATGATTAAATAGACATTAGACTTTTCTTCTCCATCATGCCGTCCATGGTTTTAAAGTACAAAAAGTCATTTTTGCTTACGGTAGAGTTAATCTGCTGTGATAAGAAGGTGAAATTTTCATGCCACTGCCATATTACTCTTTTCCTCAAGAGTTTTAATCAACCAAGGGCATAAGTATGATTAACAGGAGAAGCCACTTTCTTTGGTTTGAGCTATTTAATGACTTAGCAAATCACATCGAGTGCTAGAGGGGTGACACGGAAATACACAACCACAATTATCTGTACAGTCTTCTAACTCATTATTTTGAATACACACAAACAAACAAACAAAAACACAGTTTTTGCTAATGATTCTGTTCTATAGTGCCCTGTGGAAATAAAAAGTAGTCTATAAAATGTGAATATTGAATAAAAAATTCAGAGGATGGCCCTTGAGCTAAATTCCAAAAATTATGGTAGCTCTATTTTGATGTATGGCTTTTAGAGGGTTCTAAACTGGAGAGGTTATTTCCTTTCTTTTCTTTTTCCAGTCATTAATTTATGTATTTATTTTAGAATTTTTGCATCTATGAAGTGATGATTTGTTACCGTTAAAAAAAAAAAAAAAAAAAAACCTAAATTAAATCTTGGTAGATCTTATTTGCCATGAAATATTCAAGGGCTACAATTTACAAAATTTGAGAGGTCAACTCTGAACTAAAACAAAGGGAAATAAAGAAATGATTAGAATAAGTTATCTATACGGAACGAACAGTTTTGGAAATTAAAAACATGAAATAATTGGGTAACTTAACTTCTTTTTTTCTTTTTTCTTTTTTTCTTTTTTTCTTGTCCCCGCCCCCCCCGAGAATGAGAATTTGAAAATCTCAGGCCAAGATTCTTTTACTCCACTCTGAAAAAATTATCCAGCTTCTTTTGAGGAGACAAATTTATTGGGGGACAAAAAAAAATATTGGCTTTCTTTTCCATATAGGTAAAGTGCAACTAAAAAGGGTATTCACAAGAAGTATGTTTTGCTTATCCTTCTTGATATGCTACACTTTCCTTATTATTTCCTAATGCTAAATAAGCACTGTTTTTCTTATTATGTGTTTTTGTTGTATTAGCAGATACTGATGGTTCGTTTCTGTTTAATATGTTCTAGGACAGGCAGAAGGAAATGGCAGCCAGCAGGAAAAAAAGAAAGGGTCCACTTCTTCCTTGTTATTCTCATAGCAATTTGCAAGTGGGTTTTTTTTTTTTTTTTTTTTTTTTGGTTGTTGTTGCTGTTGTTCAACCATGCTTTGTAATTACTGATTGGAATGGTTCTGTAGATTAAAAATAAAGTTCTTAATTGAGTATAAATGAGTTTGGAAAATATCCAACTGGCAAAGCTTTTCTCTTCTAACGTTTTTTAGAGTCGAGATGTTTCCTAATTGAAGGAGCTGTAACATTACTATATCTTTTTAAATCTTATATGCTCATGTCTTATGGGATTTTATTTTGTGTGGTTTGGGAGTTAAACTAGGATGTATAAATAAATTAAATACCTGCAGAACAGATTTTTTATTAAATACTTCATTTCTTGGAGAATCCTGGGGAACTCTGCACCAGCCATGACAACAGCTGCCACAAGTTTTTTGATCTTAAATACATTTAAGACAAGTAATCATAATACTTCATATAGCTTGAGGCAATGTGTACACATGTCTCAGAGAAGCAATTGCATGACTGAGCAATAAGCATCAGATACAGGACCTAGTTCACACCTCGTTACAGACATACAGATACCTACCCCACCCCACCTGCTTGTCCAGCTGGGCACGTAACTAATTCTTTACACTTTCCACACTTCCAGGGTTTTCTTGTATTAAGCCTGACTTTCATCAGCTGTACTAATCTTTCCACATATTTTCATTAAAATCACGTTAGTTCAGTGAACTGTTTTATTATTAGATATATTTCCTTACATTATTTAATTTGGATATATGTAATATAACGTAGAGAGAAAATTCCACGTATATATATTACAGCAATATAAAATGTGGAGGGAGACACATGCATTTGAGTAATATTATATACACATATGCATTTTATTTTTACGTTAAAATCAGTTATTGAATGTGTACTACTATAAACTATAAGATAAGGTTATTTCAGATGAATCTCTTCCAAGAAAAGAAAAACTCCCTTAGATCCTTTGAAGTTTATTTATTAGGTAACACTTTATCAAAAATTAAGTATTCACATTTTCCTTTCAACTTTTTTTTAATACTGCCATTCATAGGACACATCTGATAGATCAAAGGTGTTTGGTAGGTAACTGGCAGGTCTGAAAGGAGAACACCAGTGTTCCGACTTCACACTCTGTACTGACAATTGCGTCATGCTGAAGACTCAGTTTCATTGGTTCTTTTATCTTAGTGACACCTTACTATGAAAGCAGATGCTAATGTGAAATATACCTTTAAAATATTGAGAACATTCTTCCATCACTGGTCCCAATTATACCATTGGTCTGAGGCCCCGTCAAAAAAATACATTCATGAAGCTTGTTGTAAACTCTCATCTAAAAGTGAATTCTGTGATACAGCAAAACAGATAGTTCCAGTTTCCAATGATTAGTGGTAGTATCATTAGGAATCGGTTTTTCATTTGTTTGGTTTTTGTTCGTTTTTTTTGTTTTTGTTTTTGTTTTTTTTTTGAATAAATATTGTTGTAAAAACAATCTGGTTGGTCTTGTAGTCTTTTTTTAAGTAAGAAAATCAAGTTTCAAAGAAATGAAGTTATTTGCCCTAAGTCATATTATTAACTAATAATTATAATGCCAGAACTAATGCTGGAAGCAGAACCACGCCCGGTTTCCAGGGCTCCAGGGGGAAAATGCTTTCACACCGTTGGCGTTGCAGGGGAGGGGTTAGGACGTTTACCAGTTTGCACAAGGACGCCCTGATGGCTCCAGCATCTGCAGAATGCAGTAAACCACCAGGTCTCTAAGTGACAACTGGACACGTGTTTGTGAATTAATGACATATTTTTTTTTTAACCATACACTATTTGCTGGTGGCTATTTTAATCATGTTCTGGTTATTTTTAAAGCTCACTACTTTACATCTGAAAATTAGTACACGAGAATGACTCTAAAAAAAGTTAATTACTGCTTTTGAGGTTAGGAAATGTCTCAAATGGTGAAAAAAAAGTGATAAATAATAAAGATGAAATTTTTTCTAAGAAGTGGAGTAGTTCAAAGATAGAATGAGTTTCTTAAGGCAGAAAGGAGCTCCCTAACAATTAAAAAGTTCAAGTTGAGGCAGAAATGCCACTTGACAATATGTTATTTATGTATTATAAAGACATAAATCATCTGAAGTTTGCATTACATGATTTATAAAGTCCCTTTAAATCCGGAATTTCTATCTTGACATATATCTGAGCTTTTGCAGATTTCATTTTCCAGATTTATCAATTAAAACCTGCAGAAGACATACTTTATTTGCTACACCTTTTTGTTGTTTTATGCATTTTGTTTTCATATCTCTTTTATTTTAAATAATCTGGAAATAATTTTGGAAATTAGATGTCTTTGCTATAAGCATTTGTAAAAATAAGCGAAAGCAAAACAGAAATGTAGTCTTACATATCAGGTGGATTAACTGTTTAACTTCATTATTTTCTTTTAAATGGCACTACATTTGAAATATTAGTTTTCAAAACAAACTAAAAATGGATAGATGCATAGAGATTATAATTGAATGTGTTATGTAAAGCAAACCAATGTATTGTTTGCAAACTTCAACATGCGGATTGATCTGGTAATGTGTCCTAAGACAGTTTTGTCTATCGAGTATTTCTGAATGCCTCTATGCTATTGGAATGCTTTGCCCTCAGGTAGGTAAACCTGCACTGTTAAATTCTGGCCAGTTAACATGCTAGCTAGACAGCAGCGTGCCATGTTCAAAACGAGTTGAGCGCCTGAAGAAACCCCACAAAAAGCCTTATTCTTTTCCAGAGTCCAGTCACAAAATCCGAGTAACAAACATACCCAGGCACAATGTTTTATCCAAGGAGAAATTTCTAGATAAGCATGCCATGCAACTAATTTAACAACAGTTTTTCAAGCTCAAATCAGTGGAAAGAATTTCTGGAGAAATCCTTGTTTCCCTATTCCTGTTTCTGTAATCTTATTAGCATAGTGTGACAGTAACAGCCATTACTAATAATAAATTAGGTCTTAATTGTCGATGATGTTCTAGTAAAATTTAGAACAAAATGTGTTTCTGGCATCAACATCTTTACGTGTCTATCAGCAGTTACACAGACAAAAAACAATACGAAGTTGTAACTCCGCAACAGGCTTGAAAATCAGCTATACCATTATTATTATTATTTTGTTGTCTCTTGTAGGGACATCAGACATCTGGTTTCAAAGATAATGGCGGTAACAATTATTTGCATCACAGCCCTAGCTAACTAGATAGCTGAAAACATCTGTCACGATCTTCAGTTCCTCTAACCTGCCCCTGGAGAGGCTTTAATAGCTAAAATATTTTTTTTTATTTCTCTCTGCAATAATAATTTTGGGGAAATACAGATGACTTGACACTTAAGGAAATTGGCTCTAATGCTGCTTTTGTCTTTTTGAATTTAAAACTGGAGGAGAGGGGCATTCAAGAAAACTTTAGGAGACAATTGTCTTGCCAGAGTTGGAATTCTACTGTCACAGGTATATTGCATTGCACTTTTAAACTACGGTCATTGTTTTTCTCTGATATATTAAACTCATAAATAATAGAGGTAATAATATTTGAACTAACACAACAGTGATTCACTAGACTGCTATCATCATGATCCATTAAATATATAGACAGTGCTATTAAAAAAAAACTGGCACTCTAGTCAAATAACGAATTAGGAAGTATTTGTGACACTATCATGTATTTGCCACACACTAGAGTCTGAGCTATTCACTGAAAACAAAAGATATAACCACACGGTTCTACTATGCCTGGAGTCTAAGTTTGTAAATGAGCTTTAAGCCATTAACAAGGCAGACAAAATACACATCCTAAACTACAGAATATGCACAATAGTGTTCAGGAAAAATAAATCAGTATGGGCAAAGAAGTCAGAAAGAGATTTTAATCCTCAGTAGTCAATACACTCATGACAGTGACAAGCCAGTCAAAGTCGCCAGAGTTGGGCACTTAATTAATATGTGCTGACTGCATAAACAAAGGAATTTGTGAATGAATAAGTAAAATTCTTATTCATGAATAAGTGAAACAGGGAGATCTTTGAAAAGAGATGGAACTTGATCTGGTTTTAGAGAGTAGATGTAACTTTTGTAATTTGAGAATATGAAAAAAAAAAATGAGAGGAGTAGCAAAGTCAATGGCCTCGGTGACGAGGATGGGGATAGAATAAAAAACGGGGAAGAGAGGTGAATGGGGCAGGGGGAGGGGAGAGGGAAAGCAAAGAGAAAATACTCGTTCAGCTACAAGGCTCCCATGAAACATGGGAAATGTTTCATGCTTGCATGAGAGTATATTATAGAAGACGACAAATGTTGGGTTGAGGGATGTAATGATAATCTGTTTTAAAGTTTTCTTAAGTGGAAAAAAAAATGAGGAACACTGAGTTAAACATGGAGAGACAGGAAGAGCTATGAGCAACTTGGTCTTGCACGTAAAACATTATAATGGCTTATGTTAAGTGTAATTAGAGTGAAACTGATGTAATATGATGTTTGAGAACATAACAAATATTTATTTAATAAGACCTCAAGACATTTAAATATGTGGAACAAGGAGGAGTTTCTAAAGCTGAGGCATGTAGACTATGTTGATAGAACTAAAGGTGTCTAACAACAGGACTACACGGAAATGAAAAGCACTTTAGTTTTGAACATCTGAAGTGCAGGAATTCAGCCAAGCGTTCGAGGGCAAATGTTAAACAGGCAGGTAGAATTAGGACTGGAATGCTACTGAATGATTATATTTGTAGCTACTGAATTTATAGGCATCAGCAAAGATAGATATTGAAAAAAAATTTAAAAAGAATTATTTCTCAAAATGATAGCATTTAATATATTTGTTTAAATTAGAAATCAACATTCGAACATTAGAATAGTTCCTAACATATTTGCCTCTTATCGATTAATTTTTTTGTTGGATGCTTCATTATAATGTTAACTTAATATAATCCCTTTTTATAGAGAAAACATATACCTTTGATCAAATTGTATATGGCATAAATCCATTATCTTACATGTAGTGAATCTATTAGAATTTAAGAATCGATTAGCTCTAAAAAGCTGTATATAAATGTACTGATACACATTTCTTCTTGTAAAAACAATGCTCTGTGTCTCCATAATAATACAATTTACAAATAATTAATTGATTTAATAAAGCAACAACAACAAAAAAAACATATTGCTATTTTTGTATTTCCCTAGCTGTGTCAGTAACTCTTAGCTATCTTTTTTCTTTCACCTTTTAGTGCTGTGAAATTTGGATGAAGCTCATTCTCTTTTTATAAATGTTCTTCACATTCAACCTGCTGTGAGCCTAGGTTAGGATAATTGAACCCAAGAGGATATTTTGAAGCCCAAGAAAAAATAGGGCACTGAGAAAACATATGGTTTCCTAATTATGCTCTAGATTTTTTAAAGTATCTTTCTCTCTTCTCTCATGATTTCTTTCCCTCCTCCACTGTGCATAGCTGGTTCTGTCACAGGCTTTACAGATAGAGCAGCAGCAATGTACATTTAACTGGAAAACTGGCATTTGGTCTTTCAATTGTGTTAGTTAACTAGAATTTTGGAAGTCTGAGATCAGTACCTGTATAGAAATTCTGCAGTCAATAAAACTCTGGTTAGTAACTGACCAGACATTGGAGAATTCGAGGAATCTCAATAAAGAAGGTTGTTTATGAAAAACATCACCTGTCCCTTAGTAACATGCTTTCACAGGGGACTTTGGCCTTAGTGCTACAGAAATATATGGCACACTTTTTATTTATAATGAGATTTAGGCTTTGTATGACTTTACTCATCTACCATTTTACTGAATAGGCACAAATGCCTTGAATCTGTGTAATACTCCAAAAGCATCGGTAATAACAAAATTCAGTTTGAAATAGTTATCCACACACTACGTATTAAGTATAGGTCATATATATGTTTGTTTAGGTTCCATGTAGGTTATTTCCCCAGGTTTCAAGAATAAGATTGAGATAGGGTCACCTTTAAAAATCAAAGCACATATGACAATATGGTCCATATCATATATCATCAGGGACATGCAAATTAAAACAATGATGGGCTACCACAATTCACACCTCTCAGAATCACCCAAATCTAGGACACTGACATCAAATGCTGGTGAGGATGTGAAGCAACAGGAAGTCTCATACAATGCTACAAGATGGCACAGCCACCTGAAAGACAGTTTGGTGGTTTCTTATAAAACTAAACATACTTTAGCATATAATCCAGCCATTGCCCTCCTTATATACCCAAAGGAGCTGAAAAACATTTGTCCACATGAAAACCTGCACAGATGTTATTAGAAAGTTTATTCACATCACCAATCCTTGGAAGAAACCAAGATGTCCTTCAATAGGTGAAAGGATGAATAAACTGGCACATCCAGACATGAGGCTATTATTCGGTGCTAAAAGAAATGAACTATTAAGCCATGAAAAGAAACAAAAGAATTTTGAATGCATATTACTAAGTAAAATAAACCAATCTGAGAAGGCTACATACTGTGTGGTTCCAACTATATGACATTCTGGGAAAGGCAAAACTATGAAGACACTAGTTCAACAGCTGACAGAGGAGATGGAGGAAAGATGACTAGGCGAGCAGAGGTATTTTAAGGCAATGAAATGTCTATATGATGCCAAAAGGGTATATAGATGCCACTATACACTTATCCAAACCCAGTGAATGTGCAACACCTATAGTGAACCTTTAGGTAAACTATGGACTTTGATTGATTAGGACATGTCAATGTAGGTTCATCTTTCATAAAAAATGAACCATTCTGGTGAGTGATGATGTTGAAGGAGGTGATATATGTATAGGAGCAAGGGATATAGGAGAAAAACATCTTTAAAAAAAGTCTTTAAAAAATCATAGCAAAGGAAAATACTGGTTCACAAGACTTAAGGTGAGCTATCTATACAAGTGATTTGTTTTGAAGTAGTTTAAAAATATATTGCTATTGGAGTTATTAAAATATTTTAATCAATGTGTTGGGTGTGCCATAACTTCATGTATTCTTATACCAATTTGGGCATGGGTGATATACTCAATTTCGTCAATTCTAGAATAATTTGGATTAGGATAATTTGTCAACATGTTTTCTAACATAGTCAAAAAAATAAAAGAGGATATATTTGGTGGATTTATATATTATGTTGGATGTTAGAGTGCAGTCCCTTCTCTAAAGATGCAATTAACCAATCAGACATTTTCAAATCCTGGGTAAAGTATTATTCAATACATTAACTAGCCTTGCTGCATTTTTTTGCTTACCAAAAAAACTAGTGAATTCTAATGTACTCTGAGGCACAGACACACTGATAATGAAAAGCATCCTTAACCAATTCCCAGGGGTAGGTTGCTATGAAGGTAGCTTTTATTTAAAGTTAATCAGATGGCATTCTGATTTGTCAATCACACTTTGTGGAATGATTAGTGTTTCTCAGTCCCCCAGACACTGGTCAACTTTATCAAACTGATAGGACTGCGTTTCTGGAGATGCAAAGGTGAGTGTCACACCCTGATTATATTTTCGAACATCTGTATAACAGAGAAGAAAATGGAAAACTAAAAGAATTCATTTTCTAATTTTCAAGTTATATATTTTCTTATAATTTTAGAATTAGAAATCCAAAATCTAAAAAATACCTCTTCAATTTAAAAATTGGTTGCCATAAATATATTCAAAGAGCATTAATTATAAAGACAAAGTTATTAAAAATCCATTCTCACAGAGGAATCACTATGTTTAACATGGCTCCAATAATTTGAGGCAGGTTAGAATGAATGAAGCCAACACAGATTATCTGCAATCCTCATGGAAGTCAATTCCCTTACTTTCCTCCTACTATCTTCTAATAGAAATGATGAGACCACATTAAGTCACTAAAATATTAGTATTGGGGAAAACGCGGTAGGTAATAAGCACTGGTGATCAGCTCCTTAGATTATCGACCAGCTTCTGTTCTAAAACTGAATATTTGAAAGACGAATTTCAAGGTTTAATAATTCAAGTAAATATTTTAAATGTATTGACTAAAAGTCAGGACTGTCTTAATGTTTTATTATATGTACCCAATCTTTTCTCTTCCTCTTCTATAACGTAACCTGTTATTTCATATTTCTCCTTACATTAATTTTATACTACAGTGTCACGATGGTAGTGTTATTTTGACTCTTGTATTTTATACCTACATTTGTCACTGACAATGACAAGATGTCAGTGTGAAAGTGAAGTTCTATGCACAAATATTCTTGATTGTCTTTGCTGTTTAAATGGTGTATGAGGTAGAAATTGAATGATATATTCTTATGAAATTTGTAATTCTTTAACATTTTGGCTCTTTCTTCTCCAACCATATACTTAATTTCTTACTTAGTACTAAATGATCAAAAGGTCAAAGGAAGGATAAATTAAGGTTTTAATTCCTCTGTGCTTTATATAGTTCTCCTGCTATTTAAACTGTTGAACACTATATTGATTCATCCTAATGAACCAAGATAAGCACATCCATTCCTGTCTAACATGGGAGATAAAACTGACATTTTTTCAGCATCTCCAATTTCCAGATACTTTACCTTACATCTACTTTCATCCTCACAGCAGCACTGAAAACCTGATATCGTAATCTCTAAATTACTGAAAAAACTGAGGCTTAGAAAGTTTCAACAACTTCATTCTAAGTTATCTGCAGTAAGATAAGGGGTGGGGGGTTGGTCTACTCTTAGTCTCTTTCATTTTAAAGTTTGTGATTTTTTTTGTAAAATCTGTAGTTCATAAACATATCTTTTATATAACATTACCATATGCATATATATTTTGCCATATGCATATATAAACCATATCATTTACTCTTTTTATACATACATTATTCTATTTACTACTGTATTTTTAATGTTTTAATTAAACACATTTACTTTTAATGAAACTATCATTATCATATATTAAAACCCATATCCTCTTATATAAGTCAACTGTAATAATACCAATAGATTCAATGGCAACAAAATAACACTGACTGCAAAATGTTTTGAGCCCAAGGGCTGAGCTAAAAAAGGAGATTAACAAGTGATAGATCAATATTAAAAATACACTAGCTCCAAATGAGACTTTTGTATTTGAGTTAATCAGAAAAAGAATGAAATTAAAAAGGTGCATCTTTCTCCTTATGTCTCTTTGTCTTTTTTCAATGGTCTATCCATGTGCTGCCTGAGATTATCCAGAATCCACAGCATCTATGCCCTACAGTTGGCAAATGCAGTACTAAAGCATAAAATTTAGGAGGAATCAATGGCTCTTTTGGGTACTGTTTTCTGGAGTACTGAATCACTATTTGCCATCTCCACTTGGTTAAGATGCCACACATCTAGGGCAAAGTCATATAGACGATGTTTGAGATCATAAAGAACTCACGGAAAATGTTTCTGTCCATTAGCAATTGAGAGAGAGCATTATGCTATATTTTAATGATTGGATACATTAACCCAGAACCCGTAAATTTTCTAATAAAAGAAAAATCAGTTTGAAATGTCTCTTCTATTTGCCCTTCACAGCTATATAATAATCTATTTTCTAACCCAGAGATAAAAGGTATCAAATAGAACCATAGAATCCCTTGTAAAAATATATTCCTAGCAATTTAAAATGGGCTAAAACCCTACAGATTATGTAGTACAATCCCCAGTTAAGAAAGGTGTGAAAACTAAGGTGTAAGTGGATAAAGTGATTGCCCAAGGCCACACGCTAATTAGCAACATAGCAGTAACTAGAGATCATACCACGTTATCTACCTAAGCCTTCTCCCAGTACACTTCAGGAAGATTTATATTCCTTATCTAAATAATGGAAACATCAACAACAATAAACAAAACAGACAGAGGTTTTCCTAAGCTCAAATTTTCTGATAAAACTTGAATAGAGAAAAATGGGCCATGTATCTATCTAATTTCCTTTACATAAATAAGTACAGTGCTTCTAAACTTTTAATTTCTACTTCAAGATATATCTGAATGTCTGCCTGAAATGATACATTCTTCTGTTAAGGTTTTATCATCAAATGCCATGTATTGCTTGTTTATTACAGATTCAAGACTGAGGAAAGGAACCAATAGATTTATAAATGCTAACCAATTTAGAACTTTCCTATTAGGGTATCAAAATCATCACAAACCATAGGAATATTACGTGCATTATTAGAACTGTTGTCGAGCACCATGGTCAGCCATAATTTCTACTTTAAATGCCACTGGATACTCTGGAGATTACTTCAAATGCAGCTTCTTAATTAAGTCATATTTTACAGAGAAAGTAAAGAAACGCAGGCCAAGTGTACACAGAATTGCTGAACTGACCTGGTTACACTGTGGGGGTGCAGGGGGCAGCATACTGTAATGACCATATCTCAGCAATTCATCATTATATGTCACATTACTTCAAACATCAAAGCAATCAACTACACTGACGACACCAGTAGCTTATCTAGTCCAGGCATATCCATATGACAATTGTTTGTCGTAATTTTTTTTAATATCGCGATGAGTTGGTCAGTACGAAGTTAGGTAAAAACTTTTGTAAGCAAATCTTAAATACAAGTGGTAATATATTAGTGATCTATTGGTCCAGCCTTTTGTTCTTACTTATATTTACATATTTGGAATGATTTCTTAGATAAAATTTTCTTTATTAGCTTTCAATATATTAAATTCTTAGTTCACTTTTCAAATACTCTCCATTTATGTGAAGAAAAGTAAATTCAACATGGGGAGATGATCGCATCCTCTTAATAGGTACATATAGAGAAAAAAACTGTCAGTATTAAAATAGTCAATAATATTCTTTCACATGTTTTTCTCTAACAGAATATTTCAGATTCTCTCATACAATGCTATAATCATATAATTATAGGCTATATACAGCATATATAATAATATCTAACAATGTATAATACATATTATAGGATATACATAGTAATATATAATACTATTAACTATAGTTTTGAACATGCTTTACATAAATAAAAAAATAGAAGAGAGGAAAGAGTAAGTTCCCATTGTTTCAACTTTGAATTATTTTTATTCAACCTATTTTGATTTTACTCAATCTAGAGAGGCCCTTTTAGTACAAATGGTGTTTAACCTTTTAAAAAATATTTTACTACAATTTATATGTAGAAGCAGTTACTATAAAATGAAAATATATAAAAGTTTACATTACAAAACAAACATCTATATCTAATGTTCCAATAAAGAATGTAAAATATTTTAGCATGTATGATGATTTAATTCTTTGACCATCTTCCCTACCCATTTATTTAATACTCTATAACTCCTCATGTACTTTTCTTTTCCCATTATCAAATTTGAAAGGATAGTTCTTAGATCAGATCAAGGATAAGAGTGAGAAATGAGGGCAGAAATCAATCTCTTTAGGTGAGAAAACAGCATGTAAACATGAGCATACTCTTGTTGAATATATTATTGTCATCTATGGCCAAGCCACCCTGAATAAGCCCAATCTTTTCGGATCTCAGAAGCTAAGGAGGGTCGGACCTGGTTAGTACTTGGATGGGAGACCACCTAGGAAGACTGCGTTCTGTAGGCACAAAATAAACAAATATATATATATATATATATATATATATATATATATATATATATATATATATATATATATTATTGTTGCTAAATGTTTTTATGAATAAAGAAAAAAGTTTATAAAGTTTAGTATCATGTTGCAATTAGAATGACATTTTTTAAATAAATTAGCAAATCAATTCTGCTTTTACATCAGCATGTTAACTTGTTTAAATCATTTAAGTTAAAGGAGGACTATGATTTATTTTGCCAGAAATATTTTGATGCTGCTTTGAAAAATGAAATGTTTTTTTTTGTGACTGTTTGTTAAAATGACAGAACACAGTTACTGACCCCCAAATTAAATACAATGCTTCTAATTCATGTTTATTTTAGTATACCTACTTTTCTATCCTTTTTGGACAACTATGATTGACAACATGTGTTTGATTATCAAAACCCCAAATGTTTCTAATTATCTTGTAATGAGTACTAAGTGGGCACTTGGATTGTTAACACACACAAAAAATGGCAATTATATATAATTTAAAATTCTATTTGCTTCATGCTAATTATTAAATAAGCTTATGAAAACTAATAAAATAATTTTATATCTTTTTTATGTAGCATAAGAACATAGAAAACAATTACAAAATGTTTACATGAGACGAAATATAAGAGCATTCTACCAAACAAACCATTCTCCTCTGCAGTGCACTGGATAGACTGGCATTATCGCCTGTTGCACCTACTGCGGCAGCCACCTAAGTGATAGCAATATTGCTTGTCTTAGGTTCTCTGCCAAAAACAAAGATCTAATCATGTCATGCCCCTGAGTTCAGAATAAAAGCAAGACCTATCGAATGCTGACCTGATTAAATTTTCAGCTGCAACTCTTCTCTAGCATAAAACCTAAAATCTCTATAACACGTGCCTTTCACAGAGCATCGGTTGCTCGTTCACGCTCCACGAACACAATTAACTGTTCATCCGCGCTCTTTTCTCTGCCTCTAATGCCACTGCCTGTCTCTCTGATGCCCTGGTCTTCAACTTCTATAGGATAAATGCACAGTTAGAGTGTTTTTTCCCCCAGGTGGAATGAATCATAAGATTTTTGGCACTGCTACCCTAGCAGGTAGGAAGATCTACTTCCCGTTATAAGTTACACATAGGCTTGTCTACCTGGCCAGGTTATCACGTCTTTAAGGAGAGGCATAACGTAATAATTCGGCATTCCTCAGAGACTCTTGAATGTACATGTTAAATGACAATCATTCTTGTTAGTATTTCTAATACCAACCTGTGTTCTTTATTGTTTCTCAAGCTCTTAAAATATATATAACCATCCCCAATATTTTAAATTAAGTTCAGATTATATCATACATTGAGGAAAAATATTCAATGTCTTCATTTTTCAGATGAAGTTCACTTCTATAAATAAAGCTTGATACATATATATATATATATATATATATATATATATATATATATATAAATATAAAGTTAAAACTTAGCTTCTATAGTCTGTGTTCTTATTAATGGAGTGTAGTATTTGAAAGAAAACACTATTTTGTTTCAATAATAAGCCAACTTTTGATCCATTTATTTAATCTAGGCAAAGGTGTTTACTGAAGCTGTGCACATTATTATTTAACATTCAATCAGTTGTCCTGGAACCACAGAAGTTTGCCCTGTTAATATACTGTTTTTTAAAGTAGATTCTACTTCTATCTATATATTCATGAACCTATTATCTATAATTCATCATTTTAATAATTCATTTTTAATTGAGTGCTTTTTTACTAATTCACCTGAGAAGCACACAATTTAGAAAATGTGTAAATTCATTAATATTCACAAATGTCCCCTCCCACAAAAACACTAAAGATGATTGTGCTGCTCTCACATCGGTGGTCATCGTAAAGAGTGGGTCAAGGACAACAATAGTTATCACAAAGAAGGGCCTTGAATGTATAGCATGAAGGACAGAGAGTCACTAGAGGGGAACGAAAACAGCTAGAGCAGGATGCTTGTGAGTACTACCTTCTGGGGGTTCACGATGCGACTGTACATCTCAGAGGTCATAGGCGCCTTAAACACTAGCATCCTGGTTCCCATCACGGGAGTTAGCTTACGGCAGTGTGGGGTGGGTCCTGGCACTAATATTTGTGTGACGATTTCCACTTGATTCTCACATGCAGCCAACAGTGTCAGCATTGAATTTTGCATCATAGAACACTGAATTATAATTGAGATTATTCACTGGAGTTTAGTTTGAATAAAGTCTTACAATTTAAACGTGCACGTAGTTATAACTGCTTTTAAAGGTGCATTATTATTGGGCACCTGGGCTGACTGGACCCCAAAGATTAACCAATCAGAGCCTGGCAATGCTCTGAGCTCACATGGATCACAAACTCCGTGGCTGGTCTCCTTCAGTCACAGGGGACCAGTCACATGGCCACACATGTGGATTTTCTACTTTTAACACTGACCTCAGTTGAACTTGAACTCTCCCTGCAAAAAATATTAAAAAAAAAAAAAAAAGACTGGCTGGTTTAATACCTATGGATGATTAAATAAGCTCTTTTCATATCCACTTCTCTCGGCAATTATAAGTAATTTTCTATTTAAAATTAATTCAAAAAATAATTTGAAAGCTGTTGTGTGCAAAGTAGTTTGTAGGACAGAATAGTTGCCTTCTTATCTGAGTCAAAGTGTTAATGTCATATACAATTATAGAATACCATTTGCTGATATAAAGTGAACCTGAAAATCACATTTTTTTTCTCAAAATTCTACTCAAAGTCTAAGCTCCAATTATATCAGAACACTTAGAAACACTAAGTTGCACATTACACTAGAGCAATAAGGCCGTCCAAAAATATAGCTGCAGAAACAGGAAGGGGAGAAACCTCCTTATTTTCAACTAAGTCAAGCGAACTGTCCTTTTTAACCTTCTTAATAGCACCCTCCTCTATTTTAAATTGAGTCATTCTAAGTACCTGAGTTTCATGTTTTATAGTTTTATAATTTGTAACGTCTGGCAAAGATCAAGGATTTTCACTTTCCACCTCACAGATGTCCTTGCAAACTGGAACAGGATTTAAACGGTTTATATACATATATTACTTCATTAGTGCCTAATTAAAAACACGTCTGACAGCTGGCAGACAATGAGGTGCTTCAGATAATCCAAGTGAACTGATCAAGGATGGAAAATGGTGCTTGTACCACTTATATGAATCCACTGCATTCATTTATCAATGTTAGGGATTTTTCCCCTCCACAGACTTCATATATTTTGTACACATGTTGTTACTGACATATCTATGCTGCATTTACACTAAATATCATATATTATAAGAGTATGTGGATTATTTTTCTATTAGAAGTTCTATTTAGAAAAAGAGTTGAAATAAAAGGTGTTTTAAACAAGCCATGATTTTGATACTGCTTGTCTGACAGCTTATCTTAGCTAACTAACTGTACATGGGTTTGTTTCCTATATTTGTTCAGTTTTAACTTGATCCATGCTCTCAAGTATTTGTTTAGCTGTACTGCTAATGAAATAAATGGAATTTTCATGGATACTTTCTTATTCGGGGACTCAAGGAAAAAAAAAAACAGAACAGCAGGATGTGTGTGTATGTATGTGAGAGAAAATTTAAGAAATCGTGTAGGAGAGAAAAATTTTAAGAAACTGGCTCACATAACTGTGGTGGCTGGCAAGTCTTCATTCTGCAGGGCAGACTGACAGCCTGGAAACCCAGGGAAGAGGTGATGTGACAGCTGAAGTACAAAGGCAATAAGGAGGCAGAATTCCTTCTTCCTCAGCAAACCTCAGTCTTTTCTTTTAAGGCTTCCAACTGATTAGGTGAGGCCCACCCACTTGTGGAGGGTAATATGATTTATTCAAAAATCTACTGACTTAAATGTAAATCACATCTAAAAAAATATCATCAGACTAATGTCTAGTAGTATGTGACACAAAATTAGTATGCTAGCATAGCCAAGTTGACACAAAATTAACAATCATAGATTCATAGAGATAAACAACATATAAAACTCCAAAGCAATCTGAATAAAGCAGGCAGAAAAATTACTAATGATAATAACAGGGATTTGAAAGGCAAAAATCATTCAAATCATTGTCAAAAAGTTAAGCTGGCAATGCTCTGTTGTCTACCATCCCTTCCCACTCTTTATCCCAGTAATCCCTCTAAACACCTTAGGCCCAAAACTGCCTAAAGTCATTTGTTGTAGACAAAATTCCACCTACTTACATCCAGGGAAACTGATACATTGAATTTGACATGTGCAACTCAGAAATTTACATTTTTAAAATGTGATTTGTATTTGAAATCAGATTCTTGAGTAGCTTTGCCAGTAGAATTTTCTACAATGATAAAATGTTTTTTATCTATGTTGTCCAAAACCGTGGCTACAAGCCCAATGTGGTTACTGAGAACTTGAAATGTGGCTAGTAAGGATGAAAAACTGAATTTTTAATTTTATTTACTTTTAATTAATTTAGATTTCAATAGCTACTCTATTATATAGAGCAGGACAGAAAATTGTTTTGTTTGTTTGTTTGTTTGTTTGTTTAGTAGTAGAAAAGCACATGAAAAAGAACATGGATGGAAACAGGTATATTTGAGAGAGATTCAAATATGTCTAGCAAAGTATCTAGTGTATATCAAAAAAAATTAGCGAGAGGAGCTGAATAGAATATTTGCAGTAAATAGTGAGAAAATTTTGAGAGAACTCGTTCCAAGGAACGTAATAGTCACCATGCTGAACCTGTCCCAAACTTCCTTGTCAATTCTCAGAGAAATTCTAAACTATCTAGCTCTTCGATACAGATCCAGTCCCCTAACATAGAAGGCTCTGGAAAAGAAAATTGAAAGAATTAGTTTATCTAAGTCTATATAAATTTAGAGTACGAACACCCCTTGGAGAGTAAAACAAAATAGAAAAAATTGTTTTTCCTGCCCCTCTTCTCTAAGATATCCTCTGAATGTGATTAACGATAGAACGATGACAATTTAGTAACTGAGTTTTAGGATTATTTTAGTTGTGGGTTGAAGAGAACCCAACTTAAATTAGCTTTAGGCAGAAAAAAAGACTTGGTTCATGTAACTGAAAAATACAATGGCTGAAAAATGTTCATTCACCATTAGTTTTGCAGGATAAAACAATATTATAAAGAATTAGTCTTTCTCCATCTCCCATCTCTGTTTTCCTGAGTTAACTTCAATTATTGTCACCAGCAGTGAATTCAGGTTATTGTTTCCCAAGTTCAGGATCATCTGAAATGAGAATGTAGTCTTCATACTTTCCAGCTAAAGCCCCAGGATCAGGATGAAACTAATTCTAAGAGATAGGTAGATAGAAAAGAGTGAAAGAGATAAAGATAGAGAGATTGCTCAACTGTTTTAGAAAGAAAGTAAAAAGAAAGATGAAAGGGATATTAAAAATATGCATCCCAGGAGTAATCACGAATCCATTGTATTTATCATGAGATAAAAGGAGGATTAGGTCTAATATTTAAGATCAGGAGAGAGAAAGGGCAGATATCTGACCATTTGTATCTGTGTGCCTGCATGTGTGTGTCTGTGTGCCTGTGTGTCTGTGTGTGTATGCTTTTTTAATTGGGTTAATAGTATTAAATTAGGTAAATACTATTATCCTAACATTTTCTATCAAGGAACCAAATAAGAGATATCAAGCAATGGCTTAATGTCTCACAGTATATTACAGAGCTGAAGTTATAATTGGGATTGTCTTATTTTAAAAGAAAAAAATCAAGCATTTTTGAATGCTTTCTATCATAACACAAAAATTGAATGAAAGAGTCAGAATTTCACAAATTCATAATAATTTTGTCTAACATAGAGCCAACACTAAATTTAATTGTAACATAACACATTTTAGGATCTAAGCCTTTTAGAAACTGAAAAATATTTGACTGACATACTAATTAATGAACATATAACAGGAATCTATTTTTAATTACAATTCTAGTTAGTTATCATAAATCTTAAACATTACATTTGTGGCAGTGCATTTTAATATCGAATTTACTGATTTTTAAATTGCATACATCAATTATCAATAAATAGAATTTTAAATTCCCTGATATTTTACTATTGATCTGATATTGGTAGAACTTCTGAGAAAATCCTATTTTCTAAGTCCGTAACTTAGAAACCTTGATTTTCATCAAATGTACTGTCACACATTTATTTCTTTGGTATTTTCTGTTTCTTTGAAGCCATGAGAGAAGCAATGGAAATGTTAAGACAGGCAGACCAAGAAACTGGGAGACAGCAAGGGGGCTAGAATCAGAGATTCCCTTAAGAAGATCATAAAAATAAGAAAAAGAAAACTGTCGAAATTACTTTAGCTTCAGGAAATCTTGAAGGGAAATATCATTAAAATCTTCATCGCTTATGAACAGCAAGTTAAAAAAGAAAAAGTTGTCACCAACATGTTCTAAATGAACTCACTGACATGTCACACTGCCTCTCATGGAGACTGTTTTCACCTCAGTGGGTGTCTTGCAAGGCAAGATATAATACCTTTTATTTATGTTAAATATAACTTTTTAAAGAGTAGTTTGATTAATGTTGTAACTACATTTTTACTGATTTGTTTATAGAAATCATTGTATTATAGCCTATATTTGTATAAAGATTAGGTAGATAGGTTATAAAACATGTGTTTAGAAATATAGATGTTGTCTTAGGTTGGACTGCTATAATCGAATGCAATATACTGGGTGGAGACATTTTGTTTATACCAGATGCAGATACAACTTGCGTATGGAGGTATGTGGGTATGTACATGAGAAAGACAGAGAAGCATGGTCCTCCATTTATGAGAGATAACATTATTTAACAAATACAGTTACTTTTCTGTGTAACAAATATCAATATCTATTTATGTCAAATGTATTTAAAAGGTAATTTTTTGACTCAATTACTGTAGTTTATGCCATACAAAATTGAGAAAGCTATATAATGAGTAGAAGTGCCAAAGAAAATGAAATAAATGTACACAATGACTGTGATGTAAGACATTGTGAGAAATGTCATGTAGTTTTGCAAAATAAAGGTAGAAGAAGCAAAATCATCACTAGCTGGCATTAATATAGAAGGTGCCATCTGGTGTTTAAAGTGTACAGCACTATGGTTTAAGAATGACTAGCTTTTTGCTTTCAAAGCCTAACTAGTAGCTATACATTTAATTTATACTTGAACAGACAAAATTAATCGCTGTGCTTTGTCAAGTTCAAAAAGATTTTTCTTTTATTTAGCTCTCAAGTGGGAGCATTAACCTACACTAGGTATCACTACCTCTCTTTATAAAGGGGAATAAAATTGTGTAATTAACTTCAGACAATTTCATAGAAACCTAGTATCCTACTGAGCGATTTCAAGGCAGCAATCACTTGATGATATATTTCTTCTCACCTGACTTTTAGCTCCTGAAAATATTATTGGAGCTTTTCAAGTCTGTAAGTGGAAAGGCAAAAGTCGCCGCTAGAAAGACTGTTGAAGCCGGCCCTAAGTAGGGGTGCTTATTAACATTCAAGGAACCGAGGCCGTTCACCAGCCAGTTCAGAAGATCATCCTATTGCTGATGGCGCCACCGATTCTGAGTTAATAGAAAGTGCTGGATCACCATTTAGAGGGCTGCTTAAGAATAGGGAATGAAGCAAGGTCAACTTTTGAAAAAGCTCCCAGAATAATATATAAAGAAAATGAACACTTTTTAAGAGTTTTAAATTCTCCTTTAAATTTCAGCTTAGAAACATTAGCTGTTGGTGTTTTTAAATTTACATTTTCCTAATTGGAGATATTAAAATGTTTACCTTTAGGGTTAAGATGATTAAGAAAGATTTTTTTTTTTTTTATTAACTGCTATTTGACTGTGGAAAACAATACTTTGAGGTGATATCTATGTCCCCTCCTCTTGAACCTGAGCTGACTTGCTTGACACCAATAAATGCAGCAGAAATGACATTCTTTGACGCTCAATGATAGGTTAGAAAAGGACACACAACTTCTACCTGGTTTTCCTGGAATCGTCTCTCTATGCCCACATAGTCATGCTGTGAGACACCCAAGCCACGTGAAAAGCCATGTATAAGCGTCCTGTGCACCATTGGATCATCCCAGTCAGTTGCCACATATGTGAGTGAAGGAGTGTCCATTCAGATGATTTTAACCCCTGAGCTGCAAGTGAACCCCAGGCTCTAATCTCCCCATCTAAATCCCCAGACATCTCAATGTAGAGACAACCATCCCTGCTATTTGAACTGCGTCCTGTCCAAATTCCTGACCCATAGTTTGTGAGCGTACCACAAAGAATGGTTATGCCCCTAAATTTCTGGGTGGTTTGTGACATAGCAATAGTAATGGAGACGACCTTTGCCTAATACTCATTCAATTCTAGTGGAAGGAAGCTATTTATATGCAGTCAAGTTGTGCTGTATTAAAATTGTGGTTTAATGCTTATGATAGCTTTTAACTTTTTCCCTAGTTCTTTAGTTCTGCTTTAAGTTCTAAGCTTAACTATACTTTTCCTCCCGCAAGCTGAATGATGTGAAACATTTCTTTTCCCTGTATCTGAGATATTTAGCTATTTATCTGGTCTCCCACACTGCTTTCTGCATCGGCGTGTGTCTAAGCAGGCCAACAAACATGACTCTTAATCAATTTCCTGGTTATTAGAACCCCGTGCCAGTGCGAAAACAGTCTCAGGGTTTTGACAAATAGTATAAAGCTCTCCAAAATCGAGATGTCGGTTTGGGGGAGTCAGCTCCACCTTTGATTTGCACAGCCATTTTTCTGCTACTTCCATCATCATGCCAGCTTAAAGAAACAGATATAAATTAGATTATTTTACATTCAGATTTATATAAATGCCTACTTCCATAGATCATAATGGATTGACATTTCATATTTCTTTTTAAGTGTTTAAATGGAAATAGTGCCCAGAGCACCTGCAAAGACAATAAGTGTGAAGGAGGGGAGAGAGAAATAAAGCCACAGTGGAAATAGGGGTGATGTGGCATGAGAGGCCCAGCTCTCTTTCATTCTACCGATGCTGCTGCATTTCCAGAGATAAAGACCACATACAAAAGATGCATCATTAAGCATCATTTCTCTAAACACCAGGAAGGAAATCTTCTTTCTCTGACTTCTGGGTTTCAGTTTATCACAAATCTACCAATGTATTTTCATCTCCAACTATTTATTAGGCACAGAGCTTGTGGTGAGACATAAAACGGCACAAAGAGAGCTGTTTCTTAACTTTGCATTCCAATGAGGAGACAGGCTAACTGATTGTGTGGTTTTAATATGGGATGATAATTTGAATTATGGGCATGTATGGGTACACCCATATGTGTGTCTACATGTTTTGTTTTGTTTTGTTTTGTTTCTCAATCTCCAGCTAAGAGAGTAAAATACTATATCTGTGAGAATCCAAATTTTTTACAGGTCTAAGTTTCTCTGTATCAAAATTGTTGGCAGAGGCAAATATAGTGTGCCCACGTCTTTTCTCTTATTAATGGGCAGTGTGGATGCTGAGCTTCTCATCAGTGGTGTCTGCAAACTCTGTGCAGAACCGAGTCTGCTTCTGGTGAGATGCCTCAGCCCTTGCTTTCCCTCGGGCCTGGCCATGCTGTTGACAGGGCCTTCATGGCCCAATTCTTATACGTGTCCCAGCAACCCATGTAGGAAACAGGATGAAGGGAGGTTTGCTGTTCTTACGAATATCAGCTCTGTCCTGCTGTTAATGAACATGAGATAGGCTACACACCAGTTGAAAAAGTTTTGCTGTTAGTTCAAAAAATAAGCTCTTTAAGGACAGACATTATTTCAGTATGAAGAGTTTGCAAATTTGTAGGTTTTTTTTTTGGTTTTTTGTTTTTTGTTTTTTGATTTTTCACATTAATATACTATAAACAGCTAGCTGGATTAAAAATGACCTGTCACAGTCACAATTTAGAAAAACAGCATGATTACAAGTAATTATGATGACTTGTTTCTTCCATTATGAAAGAACTCTGAAATGCAGTAGTCTTTAAAGAATATTATGTGAATATAATATAAATAATTTCTGTAAAAGACTTGTGCCTTGTGTTCATCAAATTTCCATATTACTAGCAGTTGTTTCTAGTTAGAGGCAAACTGAAATTAGTTCATTCTATTTGGGTGAGAAGACAATCCACTGCTCCAAATAATTAATTATAAAATAGCATGTGGGTATACATGGAAAAATGATAAATGCATGTAGGAAGCACTACAAAGAGTTCTTGAACCATTACTGTTATTTGCAATCTGAAAATAATTTCCTTTCTTTTATTCATTAGAGGAAATCTAGAAATAAATAAAAGAATAATTTAAAAGTCATCAATGAAAAACTATGACTTTAATTAGTGTCATCATCCTAGAGAAAGAAAAATGTTTCTCACTCAATTCACTGGATTCATCTATCTTCACGCATTTCAATATACTCCAGGGGATTAAAAACAGACAAACAAAACACAGAGTGAGAAAGTTAATTTAACTTATATTATACTGTATACATCCCTATTATGTGCAGATATCTTGTATTTCATATCAGTACGAGACCAATGTAACACAAGTTACTAAATAACTAAAAGAGAATAAAGACATTGCCGATGATAGTGACTGATAATAGATTAACATGTGAAGATGCATGTGTCCTTGACAAGAATAATCAATTACCTCAGAGGTAACTTTCCTTTCTAAATATTACATAGCCAAGAAATATCTATAACATAATTTTTATGGCCCTTACATAGAAAGTTTTTGAAGCATAAATGTTTTGCTCTTTGGATCAATTAAAGCAAAATAAGAGGTAGAAGAAGAAATACTGCAATAAAGCTGACAATGTTTTGAGATTTAATTACATTGATCATAAGTCAAGTCGATTTATTAATTAAGAATTTCCCTCAGAGAATGAAGATCTAAAATTAGGGAAGTAAGATCAGAGGCATGTGCAAGAAACATTCTTCCAGTCCTTACTTCTAGTCAATAAAATAAGTTCATGAACTGCCTTTGTTTTAGATAGTTATTTGAATACGGTGTTAGTAGAAAAGTAGTTATGTTTACTACATTAAAAAGACTACGATTTCACTGTTTTATATTAGTGTTTGGATTAAGACAACAGAAAAAGAGAAAGATTACTCTGTGGAAACAGATTTTTGATTAATTTTAATATATAGATTTCTCACCTTTTACTTCATCTTTAGATGAAAAGTCTATAGGTTTGACCTTGTACAATAACAAAATAATTTTTATAGTAGTAGGATTTGGGCTTTAGAAATATTTGAGCTTCAAACATCCTAGTATCAATATAAAGTCTTATTTTATTTTATATTCTATTACTTATATTTATTTGTCTGTTTGATATTTAAATCTAAGCATCAATGATCATAACTTCTGGATATGGTAGGGTCTCAGTGCTTTCTAAATTCAGTGACCCTTTGCAAAGGAGCTAAGCTAAAATTGACTCAGCATATTTTTACTTCATAGAGAGACCAAATGAATAGTAAAGAAAACTTTTGTAGAAATAATTAAAAAATGTAAGAAATAGACCCTCAAGCAACATAAGCACTTCAAAAGCATACAGTACATACAATCTTAGAAAGCCCAATTATAATTTATTCTGATATAGTCATTAAAATAACTTCCCCTAAGGTTTTCATGAAGTAATACTTTCATTGCTTGTGTTTTAAATATAAAGGCAGCTTTTATACTAAAATAATCATGATTTTAGCCTTTTTAAATAATTCAAAATGATACACAACTATTTTATTAGTGATTCAACATTCCAATTATTAAATGTTTTTCTACATTCGAATTCACCTTTGAGCAATACAAAGTGACGACATCAGGTAATACTTATTTAATACTTACCAAATTTCACACACTAACACACACACATCTTTTGTTGTTGTTGTTGTTGTTTGTTTGTTTGTTTGTTTTTTAATATTTAATGAGTGGTTAGCTGATCCTCTAAAATATAACCTTTGTGGTGACAAGGATCACATTAATTTTACTGTTAATGTATCCCAAATTTATGCAAAACTGACATATTAATAGTGTACTAAAAAATCTGATAAATTAATGTTAAATTAATAAGTGAAATAGAGATTGCTTTCCATTAAATATACTAATTTTGAATTCAAAATTAATAAGTATGCCTTGAGCTATCCACCAAGCACTCACTAGACTTATAAGACCAGAACCTTACATGGAATTAATTAATTAATACTTGCAAGAGCTCCGTGAGGCAGGAAAAGCTTTGTTTACACAGTTATAGTCAGCAGGGAAAAGACTGGAAACCTATCACCTGGTCCTAGCCCTCTTTCCGCTTTATCCCAAATATTGATTTCATTGAGAATTGACAGCATATTTAAGCGGTATTTGATTCACTATATATTTTAAGTCAACATTTATGAAAGCAGAGATGTTGAACAAACAGTTGGATATTCCAGATTGCAGCTCAGGAAAGAAGTTGAGCCTAGAAATATAGAGACAAAATAGATCACTGATAGTATTTAAATCATGGGTAGTAAAGGATATGCCCTAATGAATGAGAATACATAGAAAAGAAGACAGAGCCTGAGCCAATTATTCACTCCCTGGGAAACTGGGATATTTAGGGTTTGGGTAGAGGATAAGAAGCTAGCAAAGGAGACATGGAAAAGGTCATCAAAATGTAGGAGGTTAGCCGTAAATGTCACGTTACATAGTGAAGAAACTATTTTAAAAAGAAATAGTTAATTGAGAGATCAAGTGGGATGAAAATAAGCTACAAAGACATTATAGATAGCACTGACATGAGGGGGGGTGGAAAGCCTGATAAGAGTGGATGCAAAAAAGAAAGGTGAAGGAGACAATGGAAGCAACAAAAAAACTGTTGGGTTGGTTGGAGTGATGGATCTAGCCTCTGTGTTTGCCAACTAATGCTGCTACCCTCCCACAGAGACTCCCAAATCCAAGATGGGGAAGGGGAGCCATCCCTCTCGTTGATTATACATCAAAGAAGATGGTTCCCAGGTCCTTGAGAAAGACATTTCCAGACCATAAAACTGGCAAGAGGTAGAGATTTACATTTCAAAGGTGCAGAGAATGTAAACTTGCGAGTGTTCTGAAGCCAATAAAAAGCCTCCCCAGTCACATGGAATCTGAGGTAGACATGGTGGGACGTCACGGCAAGAGTGGAATCATCACAGTGACAAGTGACAGGACCAATGGAGTAAAAGCCACGACAAAATGGGTCAGGGTGAAGTATGGTTACAGTTAAAAATAAACAAGAAAAATAGAAGCTGGTGGTTAGTGAGCAGAGTACTTAAAATTCAGGTTTTTTTTTTTAAATTATTTTATTATCATTTTTTAAATTATTTTTCTTTTAGGGTCTTTTTAAATACTACAAAGTTATAAGCAGTAAGAAGTTCTAGGCTACACGCATGGAAGTAAGACACTAGGGTGGAATTAGAAAACGCCACTTAAAGAGGAGGAAATTCAGGAATCAGAAAACTGGATGCTCCTTTGACTCGGTTACTTAAGTCACCGAGAGTGAAGACAGGGACATTCAACGAGAGATGGCAAGTGCTCCTCGTGTGAAGGTCTTCAATCTGTGATGCTTAAGAAGGACTGGAGAATTTATACACGGTTACAACAGGAAGAGCTAGTCTCTTGGCCATCGGTGAAAGCTGTTTTCTTTTGGATGTTTTGTCTTAGAATGGTGGGAGAAGACATAAACAGGCTAGAAATGAAAAGGATCAAACCGCCCCCAGAGCTTGTGAAACACAAGAGAGTGGAGGGAAACCAACCCCACTTGACAGAGGTACAGAGGGATGATGGCGATTTTACGTTCTCCTGTGTTTCAGGTGGATCAAGAAGGAATGTTCCAGGACGTTTTTGAAGATATGGAAGATATGGTTGGTTGTGAGTTCTGGGAGATCTAATGGAAGTATTTGTGGGATTTGGAGGGATGGGAGATCAGGACAGATTAGGGGATACACAGAACCCTCAGGTAAATGCCCCTTTGAGGATGGGTCACCCCAAAGTCTTAGATGTAGGGGGAGAGCTGACTAAATTGGGTTGCAACAAGTGGCAGAGTCAGTACTATTGTCCTCCTGGGGTAATGGAAGTAATCACTGTAATTATTGTCTCCTTCTAGAAATTACTCTCTTGGGCAGTGTAAATCTTGAGACAGATGGTGTCCTGACAGAGGGAAATGACTTGCCAGGAACTGCAGGGGGGGCTCTGCAGGCCTCCCCCTCATCTTTCGGCGGGCAACGCAAGGAGCTTCATTTACCAAGGCCTCTTAATTATTGTGATGGTGATTGTTCCTATTAAAATGAAAACTTTGGGCATTACACTTAAATGATTCATAATGTTGTAACGGTAGCATTAAAAACACATAAATGCTCAGTCCTTCATTTACTATTTACTAGAAAGATTAACCATCTATGGATAATCACCACTGGGTGAAACACAGATGCTGACAGTGGTCCCATGAATCAGTTTAAATCATATGTTGGGATACGCTTTTCTTTTCCCACTTGAAGGTGAGAGAAGATAAAGTGATTTGATAAAAACATCTCCTGTGTGTTGTTTACCTATAATCCCACACTTTTGATTTTTTATGAACTATCAGAAGGAGAGGTGCTAATACAGAGATGAGTGCTCTATAGGGCAGATGGCTTTGTTTTTTCATAGGCTTTCACTCATGCTGCCCCCTACGTCCTCAAACACTGTGAGCCCCAACCACTGCAGTTACAACCCACTGTGGGACACCCTATAAATAAAAAGATTCTATGGAATTATTCTGCTCTGCACTGCCTTACTATTTAGTCAATGCTGACAGATTCCTGCAGCTAACAAGGCACTGTGTCAAAATGACACTTCTTTATAACTTGCATTAATGTTTTAAAATACAGACTCCTGAGCTATAGGCTTCTTAATAGATTTTACAGAGACCATGCACATTTCTCTAAAAATAATGCTGTGAGCTTGTGTTTGTTTGAAACGTACAAAAAGAAGTAGAATTACAAAATAATGAACTGAGGCATATATATGTATAGAGATATGTATGTTTACATGTAAATAATTGAATATTTGCATTTCATATAAATATTTATATATATTTATATCTTTGCAATATAATTATTTACTTTATAAAGAGATTCTATACGTCAGGACAGCAACTTGAAGTACAATACAGCAGGCTTTTATTTCTTCTTTACATTATGATCATGAATTATTACACTGAAAGGAAACTCAGAATCTATTACATATATAAAACATCTGAAAAGACTTGACCCCCAAAGTTCCTTGCTTCAAAACAACATGAACGAGATGAAAGATGAACTAGATTCCTAGGCGGAATTTATCATGTGGGAAGAGAACTGTCCATATGAAAACTGTAAGATTTCATATGAAGAAAAGAAAATTTCTGGGGAATTTTGTTGAAGGAGATTATTTTATATGAGTCTGGTAGAAAATAAAAGAATTCAAGAGATTTGACTAGAAAGCTTATGCCATTTGAAATAGAGAAAACTGAATGGCTGAGTTCAGCTGAGCTGACGTTGATAGTGTCTTTGCTCTGTTTTTGTTTTCTTTACTGAAAAGGAGGGTAAACCAAAGTATAGGCAGAGAGGAGAGTGACCCAGATGAATCAGAGAGACTGGAGCTTCAAATGAAAGAGGATAACAGATGAAGCCATGGCCTCAATGTAATAAGGTTCGTTTTCACAACCACGATTTGTCATCACATTTCAGTTTTAACACCTCTGCTATCAGAATGGGCGTTATAACTGATACAAGAAAACATCATCATTGGATTATAATGGCTGCATTTTTCCTTTCTTAGTGATATATAAAGTATATGATTCATACAGGACTCGGTAGATTTTCAATTTGATGAGATAGAGTAGATATCAAAGATTTATATATTTTGTGGTTTCCAAACTCATACTGTATTTTCATACTTCATTTTTTCTCTCTTCCCTTTTTCACGGATTATTGCTAGACTACAACATAGCTCTCATTTTCCATTTTCTTATAAATCTCTTGTGCTCCACCCATGTAACTATCGGTTAGTCCCAGGGCTATGATCCTGACTCTGCCCTCCCCAGACCCTCTGCTCTAACTCTGGGCCCTCTCCCAGACTCCCCACCACCACGTCTTCAACCCCTGCCAACGACTTCTCTTTTGTCCATATCCGTATCTCTGGAAAACCAGAGACTCATTTTGAACATAATGTGTGTGTGTATGTATGTATGTATGTATGTATGTATGTATGTATGTATGTGTGTATGTGTATATATATATATATATATATATATATATATATATATATAAACTTTTATTTTTTTAATTGAAGAAATGATTTAATTTTTTCTATTTTTTTCTCCCCACCCCCTATCTACCTTCCCCCTCCCCCACCCCCTCCCCTCTGGTAACCACTAGTCGATTGTCCATGTCCATGAGTCTATGTTTGTTTGTCCTGTTCATTTGTTGTTTTTAGGTTTACATCTCACATGTAAATAACATCATGTGATTTTCAACTTTTCTGTCTGGCTTATTTTGCTTAGTATGATTATTTCAAGGTCCATACACGTTGTTGCAAATGGCAGTTCTTACAAATATAATGTCTCATTTCGTCCTTCCCCTTAAAAAACAACAAACCAACCACAAATTTTGTATTCTTGGTCTTGGTTAAAGAAGTCAAAATCAATATATTCATGCAAGTGAGAAATCTTAGTTCAGTAAAACTGTTATATTCTATGTACTTGCTCATCAGACATATGAAACTAATCTAAATCCTGTGGATTCTACTTACTATCTTTCAGCCTACTGCTTGTTTTCTTTATTTTTACTATAATAATTGAAAAAGAACAAATCATACTCATGCAACGATACTGAAGTGTCTAAGGGAAAACCGATAGATTTACTCTTTCCTCTTCATTGTCAGTAACTGTTAATAATGTACTGGGTATCGTTCTAAAATCTTTTGCTTATACAAATGCGAACATCTGAAAATTTTCCTACTTCCTTCTATTACCATTGTCACCAATTAAGCTCTAATATTTTTTGAACTATTAACTAATTTCCTCTTTCTCTTCTTGAAAACTTTGGTTCTCCACCTACTACAAGATAAAACTGATCCTATTGGAATACAGAAAACTCATGACTGAAAAAGATTTTCTTATCCTTAAGATGCCTTTGTGAAGATAATTTTCGGGATGTTTGCTTCCTGGGTTTTGAGGTGAGAAAGCAGATACTAAGTAGTGGCTTCTGTATATATGCCATATTTGAACTTTTGACTTTTATAGAAATGGGACATAAGGTGAATTTTTTAGCATGTAAGTATTGGATATGTATTAATAAACTATATGTGTTTTCTCTCATTACCACAGACATTACCAGTAAAAATAATCTGTGGCATGAGTTGCTAACATAGAATTTTTAAATGTTTTCATCTGGAGCAACTTAATACCCTACAATTTTTAATCAAATGTTGTCTATTATTCTAGTAAATTTGACTAATTCTATTACACTTTGCCTTCAACTTTTTTTTATTTCAAGAGAAGCTAACAAAAATAATTAGAGCCTTTAAAGACTAACATTTCTCATTTAGATAAAATATGCATTGCTCTTTTGAACTCATGAAAGGTGACAGGTCATCATGCTTTGTTTGTCTATGTTTCATTCTAAGGGTTGACATTTTATATACATAATGGCTGTCAAAATAAAATGACTGCCATCTGCATCAACTGTGATGGCCTGTTCTCTAAAGTACAGACTGTATCTTTCCTGTCTGTATTGTTAAACTGTCAGCATATTAGAGATCCCAGTGCATTATGTTTTCAACAAAACATTAAAAAAGGAGGAAGAAAATATTTTTAGATTTGGCTGAAGAATATGAAATTGCTATTGTTACTTGGTCAGCAATTTTTCGAGTAATTTTCAAATGTAAACATTAAAAATAATGATCATTTTTATCCAGATCCCTTTTTGTTTTCCTCCAGCATTACTCGGTATATGTGACAAGTAAAATGATAAGATATTTAAAGTGAACAACATGATGAACTGATATATGAATATGTTTTGAAAGAATTCCCCTGTCCAGTTAATAGATATATCCATCACCTCACATAAAAAAATAATGAATAGAACCAAAATTTTCTGTCCGTATTCCTATTCTATTTATTTCTTCTTTATTTTAAAGATAATTGTTACTGTACAAGAATGATTCTGCAATCACATGTAACCTACAGTTGTTTTGCAAGAAAGATATTCCAAAAGTGTTTACTTATTTCTTCAGTTACTAAATACCATATTTAAAAAATATATTTTTAAAAAACCTGTTTTAAAATCATTTGAAACCATTTCATTATTTATTTTTAAAACCTATTAAGTTTTTAAAGTGCTAGCTAGCATTTTCAGAGTCTTAAAATCACAGGAGATATAGATTCCCTGGAGATACAACAAGGAAACATCATCTAAAAGTATAAAACTCACAGAAAGAGCATTTTTCCGTGTGCCCCTGTCTCTTGGGGAACCTTCTGGAAGAAATAACCTAAAGAATGTGTCTTCTTTCTCAGTTCAGCTTAGAGCCCATGACACACTCCTCCCAGAATCCCGTCCTGTCCTTTTCCTGATCAAAGCTTTGATACCGACGATGGAATCGTCACAGTACTAAGCCTAAGAACTGAGTCATGATGTAAAGTACAGAGAGCGTTATCGATATTAAAAGACTTGTGTATTTCAAGCCAAATATTTAAAGGCAGAAAACTGAGTGAAATTGTGATGTTGTAAAGATCACAGTCACTTTCGCTGTGGTTTACCCAGGTTCGACGCCTCATTGGTGCGGGAGTTGGTTTGATGAAACCACACATGTACCATGAGGGTGTGAAAAGATGTAATTCTGACAGAGATGAGTGCTCTCATGAGGACCAGGCAGGGTCCCGAGCAGGTCTGAAAATGGCTTGAGAGGCAGGGAGACTTGCGGGGTGGAGCCGTTACAGTTAGTAGGTGAGCAGAAAATGAAGATTCCCACTGGCTGGCTGGGGCTTCACATGGTTCTAAGTTCCTGCTGGAGCCCAAGCAGAGAATGCGAGGGCTTTCTCATCAGATGCAGGGCAAGATGGGAAGAGGCAAAGGTGTGCTTGAAACCATCAGGCATCAGTCATCAAAAGTGGAGCCAACTCTTTATGAAAATACCTGAAAATATAAAGTCATGCAGACTTCATAGGAAGTCCTAAGATTTTTAGCTGCCTGCAATTGATAGGAATATCTGTTTATTTTTTTAGCTACCTGGATTTTAAAATACATAGAGGACTCAGTCATAATAAGATACATATTATTGCCTCAAACATTCGCCAAAGTATGAAAATTTTTTTAACATAAAAATACTATTTGGAAAGCACAATTTTATTCTAAATCTGCTATAATTGTATTATTTGAGTTCTCTCAACTTAATAAAATACATTTAACATAAATAATCTATCAGAAAAACTCTACAGATCTACTAATCACACAACAAAATAACCTAACCCTCATAGCCAATGAGTATATATAAATCTTGTAGGTCTTTCCATTAAAAAGAAAATCAAAAGCAGTTTCTTTAGTGGGGTTATTATGTTACAGAAACAATCCCTTGTAGCCAAATTACTTCAGAAAGTGGATTCCACAGCAAGACTTCAGAAAGTGCCTCAGCATTAAGTAGCCAAAAAATAACTCACACTCACATGTACGTTTGCATTTTGAAGGTATTAGGGTGACATGTAAAGCATGAGAAAAACTATTGGCATATAAACACCTGGCCAAGTCCTAAAGTTTAACAAAATCAGAGATAGACAGAAATTGCTCTTAAAAATATTATGTGAAGATTATAATTCTAAATGTGGAAAATAAAAAGATTTCTTTTAAAGAATAAAGCAAGTTATAACTGGCTCCCAAAAAAAGGCTTACCGCTTACCTAGGAAAACAAGTTTTAGCTACAGGTGAGTAAGTAAACAAGCTTTAAAAAGCTTTCACAGGAATAAAACCTCAAGGAGTAAAAATGAGGAAATCGTCTCCCAGGGAACAAAAAAGGCAATCATTTCTACCACTCTGCAGGATGGCTGATGACTGTGCTGTGAACACAGCATCCAGGAGAAAGTTAGGCCTTCTAACCAGCTTTTCATTCTACAGGTAAGAGGAATGTATAGATGATTGCTCCGGCCAATGTATGTTTAATACAGATGGTGGGATACTCCCTTTTTTAAATAGGAAAATTCTGGGTGTCCATGTTTTTTATAGAGAATTGGTGGTGGTATAGCACAGCATGAAGTAGGTAACAAAATACCAATATCTAAATCTCATTTTGGAAAGAATTCATTTATCTACTGAGCAATAAAGAGATCATATATCTTCTGAGTTATTACAGACTTACATTTCAACCTGAGATGTGAAGAACAAATCCAATGAACCAGTAAATTAGAGGTTTAGACAAACCAAAGTAGGACAGGTGAAAATGGAATCAGCATACAGGACTACAGGAAAATTATGGACTTTGAAGTAACAAAGATCTAAGTTCCAAATTTAGTTAGACACTTAATCACCACATAACCCTGTAAATATATATAATGCATCTGGGTCTTCAGCTACTTCTGCAAATTTCCACAATTTGCCCACTGATTAGAAATTGGAAGATAGGCAATAAAAGAGGAATCTAATGACAATGATTTGAAGCTAGTTATTAATTATGTAAAGTCATATGATCTTTGCCCAAAGGAACAGGAGATATTTCCTCAATTTCCTATTACAATGGCCCCTGGGATATTTTTTGATGAAATGCACAGGAATTTAATCGGAATTTTATTTATTTTCTACACACAGGATAAAAAGTATGGGTTTTCCATGGAAGGGGCACCATGCACTATTCTGGTAGGACTTCTCACATTTATTTCGTGAATACAGACTTTGACTTTGTGATGTGTTTCTTCAGTGAAAGTCACAGTTTCTCATCATTATAATCTATGCTCTGCAAACCAGTCAGTTCTGAGCTTTCTTATGCCTGCATTTGAAAGATCAAGCCTCTTGTTTCCATTATAACAGAATGAGAAATTATTAACATCAGAATATATTAGTGATAATATAATCTTTATATTTCTGTTCCAGTTACTCAACTCAAGTTTAAGGATTTGGCTGAGTGATATGTTTCTGTTACTGCAGATATTTTCAAAGTTAAATGAACTATATATGTATTTTTTTTTATCTAACAGAGAAAAGACATTTCTCAAGAAATCTTGCATACATTTAAAAAAGAGCTGTGCTAGTGAGGAAACCCGATACTTTTGCATGTGGATGTTCTGTCTTCTCTACACCCATATGTCTACATTCATACAACACAATTTTGATATTGACCATTTCTTACTTGGGTCCAACTAAGTTGGTTTGACTTGAAATTCTTAGATGTATCTCTTATCAGAAGCCCTGATGGTTAATAGACCAGGAATCATTGCCACTCAGGGTGGTTGTAGGACTGTGGATTTTGGTTCCTGATGTTAATGAGCCAGACAGATTGTTAGTTTGTGAAAGCTTCACTCCAGATGGTGGGTGAGTGGGTGATAATAGTGTATTTAGGGAGACGTGCTGAGTTAGAAAAGTTTACTTGACTTTTGGCCAAGACTCTTATCAAAGAAGATATGCTTATACTCGAAATTCACATTTAATATAAATTACAAAAACAAGACCTAAAGAAAGCAGACGTCTTCAACATCATAATTCCTTGCCATTCTTTTATTTTTCCTGTTTTCAATACTGTATTTTCCTGGGTAATTATATCACTGGAATCAGTACCTTGGCATCCAACTGAACATTATAAAAAGATAACTAAGTCTTATTCTATGTTACATTAATTCCTTGTACTCAAACAAATTGTTATGAAGGTGGCAGTTCTTGATTTTAGGGGGGAGGTCCAATCTGAAACTTTATTTACATGAAAGAAGTAAATAAAGACACTCCACCATGGCTCTACTCTCTGTCTTGCATGGGTGCCAGGAGATTTGCTTTCCACTCCTGTGTTGATCATTTTATGCCTCAGGCTAAACTCCCTTCAGGATTAGTTTATTTTAAATGAATAGGTCAAACTGAGTATGGAAGCCAGGACAGTGAAATTCCTTATCATCAGTGGCACAGAAGGCCACAAATCCTTCTGAAAAATAGGTGCTTAGGAATACCATGGGAGCATCTTCCAAAGCCTTAAAATAATACATGGCAAAGAGTGAAATTCAAACAAGAACCTTATATGTTCTACTACAATGTGTGGATTTTGAAACACATTATGCATTTAATGTCAGTTTCAATAACTCCTGGGGGAAAAAAAGAGATCCAATTTGATAAAATATCAAGTATTTTCTTGCTTCCATTTTACAATCAGAGAAACAAGAAATTAAGGGGTAGGATTTTAATCTTACAAAAACAAACACAAATTATGAATATAACCATTGCTGGATTATTTGTCTATGATAAACTATCTCTTCAAAACATTTTTTACATTGTTAAAGTTCTCTATTTATTAAATTCTAATTTGCATATCGATAGTAGCTTTTTAGCAATTTATGTATGTGTGTGTGTGTGTGTGTGTGTGTGTATTCCTAAACAAATATTATGTGTCTATCAACATAAAACCTGTTCAAATGCAGAAGCATTCCAATGAACATTTAATAGTATTGTGTTCTTTTATTTTATACTTCAAGCGAGTTATACTGTACAAATAAAATCCAAGATACATATATATTTATATTTGTTTTTAAATGATCTTCAGTTATATTCAGCTATATATATATATATATATATATATATATATATATATATATATATATATAAAATCTTAAACAAGATCCTTAAAAAAATGTTCTTTTAAAAACAATGTTCCTAGCTACCTTCTTCTTTTTAGGGAAGTTAATGAAATGACCATCTGTGGGTATGTTCATAACTTAAGCCATTTGATTATTTTTCTTCTTTTACTGAATATAAGTCTAATAGCAGCTTTTATGAAATTATTTTAGGTAAATTTTCAAATTAAAAAATCTGAGAACTTTTAAGGTATATTTAAAGAATGCATATGTTATAATGCCAATTCCAAGTAGTTTGCAAACCTTCTGGAGAAGAAACAAACCTAACAACATCGCAATAATTAAAGAACACTGTAAAATCACATAATCAACGACAAGGAAACAGAGATGTTAGGGAAATCCCTGACCTGGAAATAGAACAACCTGAGGCTGATTTTAATCTCTCACAAATTAGATGGCTGATCACAACCACCCTGGTCCTTTGTATTCACATTTAAATATCAAGAGGTGGTACAAGAGTTCAGTAGCTACTTTAATTTCTAAAATTCTGTGATTTGGTAAGTGAAAAGAAACATTATGATGTGAAGTTGTTGAGAACGAGTTCATTAAAAAGGCATGACTTCATGAACTGTATTATTAGTTGTATATTACCTCATTAAAAGGAGGAAAGAAGCATTTCTCATGAGGATGGGTGAGCAGAGGAGGAAAAAGTAAAAAAAGGAATAGTGGATAGAAAGGAGACCTTGGGGGGAAAAATGCATACATTCTAGGTAGTAAGTGTCAGGCATAAAGCAAGAGACTGATACAATGCCAACCCTTGAACTCTAAGACGAGAAGCTTGGACTATACTTGATGTGACATAAAACGGCATGGAGCATCCTGAAGCATGGAGATGGCACAGCAACATCCACCCTGACCACTCACAAGTCAAGATGAACTAGATGGTGGAGATAAGAAAGAATGTCCATTAGGAGATCGCTGTGGCAACCAAGTATAAAGGGCTGCAAGCTTAGCATGCTGGCAGTTACAAGCAAAGAACAGGGTAAATTTAGCAGTAATGTCAAAGAAAAAATTGACAGAATTTGGAGATGATGAAACTCATTGAAGTGCGCTACTCAAATGAATGTCTATGAGCATAGCTATTTGACCTCCATCTAATTCTGTAGTTTATCACTGCCTTTAGTTATATAACATTCATGACTTGCCATTGTTTTTGTAATTCTCCTCACATATAAGGAAATTTCCAGTAAAAAAAGCTCTTACTATTTAGCTTCATTCTCTGCCTGGCAATCTGCTATTGAAGCCAGACTGAGATATGAAAGAGCGTTGGAGTGAAACCTAAGCAAGTTTGACACGAACCCACCTATAACTACTTGTGATTCATTGTATCCATAACCCACTTACGCTTGTATCCATACTCCCTAGAAGATTTGCCTGCACAAAATATGTACTCGATAAATACTGATTGAAAGATTAAGTAAATGAATGAACTCAATGTTTTAAGCCTGTTTCAATCATCCACTCCCAATCATCCATTAATTGGGAGTAATAGTAACTGCATTTTAAAAGGTGAGATAATTACATAATCTATTAAGTACTTTATGGATGTTAGCTCTACCCCTAGATGAAAATGCAGGCTAAAGTTTCAAGTGTGTTATTACTTAAGTATTTGAGCTGTTAAGCAGTTTTAATATTTCTTTAAGAAATGCTCACTGTATATATGTTTGCATTTTAGGACAGCTAGTGTTTAACTGCCATATTTTGCAAATAAGACAGAGGTGAAGAGAAGTTAAGTGACCCGCCCAATGTCACACAGCTTGGTAATGGCAGTACCGTGTGGTTAATCCCTATGGTTACGATTTCCAGTCTACTGCTCAGTCAAACAGCGTTTTACTAAATGTGTGTTTTTATGCTTCTGCATGCATCATAATAAATGAAGAGGGAGAGGTCACAGATCTGATACAGTCCACAATGAGGGGCTTACACTTTGTACTGTAGAAGCCAAGAAGTCACTGAAGAGATTTAAATACGGAAATGTGACGTAGCTGGATTTCACTTGTGATAGCTCAGTCTGCAAACACATCAATCAATGATATAAGGTACTTAGGACCAGGACCTATAATTAGCATCGATAGCAGAGGTCCCTGTGAGGGACTGGGCAAGGAGAGATGGAAGAAAGAAATGAGAATGAGGAGAAAGTCACACAGTGGGTTCAAATATATAAGTACAGTGTTTTATTTTGTTTCACTCTGGCATAATTGTGAGAAAATATTAAGATTTGACATTAGATTCAATGATATTTGATACAAAGTGTTAAATTTTCTTTTCTATATAGGTTTAAAATATCGATGTAACTCATAATAAAGTATAGAGATGATACGCTTTTAAATTCAGGCTGTGCTAGTGAGCATCGAGACCGAGGAATAACTCTTTAATTGTTTAGGAGCTCAATTGATTAGGGGAGAAAAAAAAGGACAAAGGATAATTCCTAAGTTTCTAAAATGGATGTATAGGTACAAGATGACCAAAAAAGTGAAGCATCGATAACAGGGAGATAAGGTTTAGAGAGCAAGATTATTACATATAAGAAAAAGGTATGTTTTATAAATCCAGGACCTAGAGAATAAGGCAGGACAAGGGTGAAGTAGGCTGCTATGCAGGAGAAGAGCAGCATCCCGCCTCTGAGCACAGAGGACTGAAGGTAAGAAGGAGTGTGACTGTGAAGACGTCATAAACCCAAGACAAGTGACCACTCAAAATATCTCATCACTTTCATTTCACTCACTCATTCTTTCTCGCTAATTAGGTTTTCTGCCTAGACATATTTCCCTGTTGTTCCTCACCTGCATATATATTTTAGAAGATTAAATTATTGTCAAAAACTTGTCACATCCTCTACTTTTAACCTAATGTAATATCTTGCAGATTTCTGATTTGCTGAAATTTGACATGTTAGTCTACCTTCCTCTCAGTCTATTTTATAATTTTCATCATCATAATGCAATGACATGGTCTGAGAAAGAATAGATTACGGCTAACAGAACATATGTAGTATAAAGTAATTTTTTTTTTATTAAAAAAATAACTATTAATGAAACTTGTTGTTACAGTCAAAGCCTATTCAGTAAAAGAAAATTCACACCAGAGATTTCAATAGCAGTGAAAAACACAAAAGCATCTTTGGCCATTATATGTCGCTAATGAACATAAACAATCTCACAGGACATCAGTACGAAATGACTGGACTTGAGAAAGACAAACACGAGACCACTGGGCAATAATTTCTGAGCGCAGAGAAGAACAAGAATACTGTGCGAGAATGACCAGAAAAAACCAACTGCCAAACCTCTCTCCCAGAGAACGAGTGGTGGCTGCTTTTTCACCAGTTATAACTTGACACTTGCTCTGTTCTGTGCACAAGCTAAATAATTTTTTTTAATTAAAATAAAATATTAAGTTAACCAATGATATAATTGACACCATTTTGCCATAGCACGCTTTTCAGACCAAAGAAATCCCACTTCTTTGCATTCTTCTCCAAATCACCTAATACCAACCAAAACCTATTAATGAATCCATCTGATCACTATCTTTTTGAGATGTCCTGTTCTTCCCTCATATGTTCTCCCTGGCTACAGTAAATAAACCCAAACTGACAGAAAAAAAAAAAAATGACTGAAGAAGCCTTCCCGGTGGTTACTGTTTGGTGGGAATCAACAGAGAAAATTTTAAAGGAGGATGATGAAACAATTGGAAGGGAAAAACTGGGGCCAGTAAGGTAACCAACCTCGAAAAGAATAGTAAGCAGAGAACTGGGAGACAGACAGGAATCTGGTGAAACTAAGACCAGTAACACATCAGCTCCCAGCAGGAATGGGAACTACGGAGGGAGGAGCTGCTTGGAGGAAGGTGGGAGCAAGTTCCGCTGGAGAATGTGGCATAAATCAGAGGCGAGGAAGGGAGACCTATGTTAGCTTCATGTTCTGTGAGGACAAGGTGAACCCTCTCTGAAGGGAGATTATGTAATTTAAAACTGTGATACTTTTTAAAATGAGATTCAACATTCAATCAGAGATGCCAAGAAACAAGGCTATGAAAGCAAACAGAACAAAACAAAATAACTCCACATATTTCTTTTTGATTCGTTGGTATACTTGTAGGAAAAAAAATAAGATTATTTGATACTTGTGTGTATTTTATTTGTAAAACAAAACAGAACAAAACCTTGAGACAAAATAAAACTAGTGACTCAGATATTAAGTGTTATCAGAATTAGATATGAAAATAATCCTAATTAATATGTTCAAGAAAAGAGATAACAAAATGGAGGGGTTTATCAGGGAACTGAAATGCATATTAAAATTATAAAATAAAATGTTAATTCTGAAAAACGTGTCATTGAAAAGTCAAATTCCATAAGTGAGCATAATAGGATATTAAATACTGCTGAAATAGGGTAAAGAATCTGGAAGGCAGACCAGTAGAAAAATTCCAGGGAGGTACATGAAGCAAAAAGAATGTAAAGTACAGAGACCATTATAAGAAATAAATGGGCCAAGAGAGCTCACAACAAAAAAATGAGTTAAATTTTCAGGTATGAGATATGAATAAATTTATACAAGTCACAGAAAACATAATGCCTGTAGATTTTTCAAATAAATTTCTTAGTAGGTCAATTTTTCCTATATAATAATAGAGAAGCTACTTAATTTGCATGACTGGTTTAAAACTAACCATTAAAAACAAACTTTTACCATTGAAGAATCACAGCAACCAAATTATTTAAAGCAAAGTAATCCATGAAAAATTTTGCAACTCATCAATATGTTTTAGTTCATTATTTTATTTTTCCTGTTTTATACTTACACTTCTTAAAATCACTTAGATGTCAAATTTAAGCATTCATACCATTAAGTGCTCTCAGCTAAATGGGTCCATGTACTGCGTACCTTTGTCTCTGATCAGGATTCTGTTAAGTCAGAGATGTGCAAACATCTTCTGAAAAGTACTAGGGAGTAAATATTTTAGGGTTTGCTGTCCACGTGTTCTCTATTTCAACTATTCACCTCTACTGCAGTAGCACAAAAGTAGCTGCTGACAACACATAAATAAATGAGCAGAGCTGAGTTTCAATAAAACTCCATTTTCAAAAAGAGGCTGCAGGCAGCAGTCTGCCAACTCCTGTATTACTTTATAGAAATGCAAATTGAAGCTTCATTTTGTCAAAATCCCTACCAAAAACAGTTAAAGATTGCTCCTAGAAAACAATCGTTTAATTTAGTATTTTACTTTCATTTATTTATTCAGATTTTGGTCGAGAGATGATTTATGTACAAAAGTTAATTCTGAATTATAGAAAATGCCTGCCTTCATATTTTAAAAGCAAAGAAAATACATGCATATACATATGCATATATATACTTCTCTACTATTTATTCAAAATATATACATAAACTTATAGTATATATCTCTAAACAAAAAATATTATAGTTTTATAACTATTACTTTTACAAGATTACTGTTAACAGGAAAAAATTTTAATTTTAAGCCACTTCTTTTGTTTTTAAGAAATACGAAATCCAAAGTATCAACTAAAGTCAACCTGTTCTTAGAGTTAAAAAGATAAGTTTTGATAAATTATAGCCAACATATAGTAGGAAGTGTTCCTTTAGATGGCTTTTAGAATCTTTGGGGATAGCAATAGGGTAAAAGTGTAGCTTTTTATTTTTCTAGTAATCTTTGGTTCCAGGTTTATTTTTTATCAAAATTTTAGTGTCTCTCAGACTCCTTGATTTTGTGTGCTTGTTACTTTAAACAAATAGACACTTTGCTATTAAGAAAAAATATCCAAAACTTGTAAACAGAGGCAAAGAGATATCCTGGACCATTGTCTAATAGGCCTGCCAAAGTACACTTAATGTTGTAGAGGAGAATACCAATCTTTGATTAAACATTTACTATTGATTAAAGCTCAGAATTGAACCTGTAGATTTCTGACCAGTGGAAAATATTACCTCCAAAATTTTATTCCCCTGGGGAATACTGCCCATTTTTGTACCTTTTAAGAAAATGATTTCAGTATCTTTTTGCCTGAAAGTCTATTAAAAGCTTCATTTCTCAAAATTTTATTTGAACTAGCTTAACCAGCCTGCAGTTTCTCTCATTAGTAAATTAAAGAAGTCGTTGACTCTTGCCAACCAAATAGTTGTATAAAGGTAATTTTTTAACTTTATAAAAATTATACTTTGGCAAACCCAATTTCTTCACTGCAAATCATAACTACTCTGGACTATCTGTGTAATTGATTTTCCCAAAGTTATAGAGCAGAAGGATTATTGCGTGCACACGCGCGCGCGCACACACACACACACACACACACACACGTTTGAGTTAAGACTGAATCCTAAAACTGACTGCTGTTAAAATTCCTTTAGCTCTTTCTAAAAGGAAGAATTGACTTTATCTGTGTTCAAAAATCTCTGATATTATCCCTAGATCTCTCTTTCCTGTTATCCACCCTCTACTTTCTAATTAATGGTGACTTCTCTCCTCCCCACACAGACACATCAATCCATTCATTCATCATTTTTTGTGTTATATTCTACTCCATTAAGGCTATAACCTAATGTCTTCACTGACATAACTGCTGAAAGGAATATCTAAAATGCAGCTATTTTCCTTGTAAGATCGATTTTTAAAGAGACTAGAGCTTTAGGAAATCAAGAACATGCTTCATGGAGTAAGAATATAAAAATATGGAAAAAATTGAGACATGGAGGGGAAGCATCTTTCACTCAAAAGGGCACCGAGTGGAATCAATATCCTCATGAGAGAGCCCCAGTTCAGTCAAGATGCACTTAAGTTTGTGGGAACGTCTAGAGAAGAGTTTAGAATATTATTAAAAAGTCTGAGGAAATGCATGAAAGGGAGGGAATAAAGAATCTGAACAACAAGAAAATGAGTGAATAAGAAAGAATATCCAGCCAGCAGAGTTTATGCCTGGCCAGACACTGAGGATGAGAAGTGTGAGAATCTGTGGTACCATGACTGGCACAGGAAATCCTTATCACGATTGGGCTTCAACATTTGACCACCAAACACCCATCGTAAGAATATAAAGCGCTAATGAGAGAAATGGTTTCTCTATCTTAATAGTAGGGTTTCTTGCCTCATAGCAGCAGTGGGACATGATAAATGTCAGAGGCAAATGAGATGCTAAAAGATGGTCGATATTTAACAAAAATCAACTTATCCTTCGTGACATATTCGGTTATAAATTATATTTGAAAGAGGGAAGCAGCCTGTGACATCTGGAAGCTTTTGTGTCACCATGAGCTGGCCTGACACACGTGAGCTATGCTTTTCTCCTTTTAAACAAACGCTTTCACAGAGCATCGACGTCAGGCAAGGATAACCTGTGATTGCGGTGAATCTGGGCAAAAACAAGACTGCTTTGTCATCATAATCATAACTCAACACAGAAAAAAATGTGTATTTGAATATATATTTAAAATACTCGGTCATAGAATTATCTGTGCTTCCTGACTTCTCTGCACACTCCCCCAAATCACCTAACACAAGCCCGAATCCTACATCTCTAGCCTCCTTTTCTGAGATGTCCCTCGCTTCCCCATGACGTGCAGGACCCCTTGCTATAATGAGTCGATGACGGTAACCTGGACTGCAGGTGTGGCCCTCAGGGCCTTGGCTGTAGAGAATTAACATACACAGTCAAAACCATTTCCTCATGGAATAGTCACTTAGCATTAAGTTGGGTCTAGAATTTTCCTGCGGAGTTCAGCTCTTAAATGTTAATTTCAGGGGAAATCTTTGGAAAGAGAACTTGAGAGAGACGACTGGCACCCAGGATCCTAAGCAACAAAATGCTGCGGTGCACAGTCTCATGAGGTCCCTGACGCGTGTAGTGGGTGGAATATTCTACTGAGCAAAGATGCACTTAGCAGTTCCCCACTGAGCTGTGGCTGAAAACATTTTAGCTCTGATGATCTTGGTTGGACCATGAGAGTCTATAAAAAATGATTTGCTGAAGCATAGGTAGACCCAGGAATTAGAACTAAAACATTTCGAATAGCTTCCACTTCTGTATCTTCTTCTAAGCCAAGATCTATACATTATTATTATTTTATTATTATTATTATTATTATTATTATTATTATATTATATTTGTATCTTACTATTTGAACTTCAAGAAAAGAAACAAGAGCACACCGAAAAAAAAAAATGAGAAGGTTCTTTCTAAAATCTATGATAATGTGATCTACTGCCTTCATCCTAAGCCTTTAAAAGGACACTGAAAATGTATGCTCAATACCAAAGCCTGAGAAGTAGTCTTAATTTAAAATGATCAGCACTCTGTTAATTGTGTCATGTGCTGTGTGGATTTGGGAGGTCTTTGCAGGAAGCTTCTCATTTCTCTAACGCGATTTCTATCAACAGGACTTGCCTGTAAGAATTTTAAAAATAACACTGTCAAAGCTCCACCTGAGACTAAAAAAAATATAATCTCTGTGGCTCCCATCTATGCACTCACTCTTCTTTCTTAGGAGCTACCCTGTGAGAGAAAATTGATAATCCTCGAGGAGACGATGAACTTGACTCACGTCAATCAGCAGAGCTGTTACCGTCCTTGATCACATGAAGATCGCACAAAGATTAATCAGAAAAATTCTGCTGAACCCTGTGTGGTGCCACTTCAGTTTATACCAATACCACACGACTATCCAGGTCCAAAGAGATTTGGAGTTAAATCTCCCAGTGTCTACAAAAGTAGATATCAGCTACAATCCTTCTAAATCTCTGAAAGGGTAAAAACATTATTTCAATCACGTTTACTTAAAAGTTATGCCAAATTCAAAGTCAAAAATATGTTCACTATATTATTTTGTATTTCAGCTCTTCTTAATCTTCTGTGTTGTTCATTCAAGTTTACTAGCATAATAACATCTAGTAAACAAAGAACGAATAAATAAATACCAATAATATAAAATACGCCAGATTTTCTTCCACTCTGAAAACAAATAATTCAACACGTTGTCAGCAAAAAAAAAAAAATGTCAGCGTAAGGATCTCCAAATATTCTTTTCTCCATAAAAGCAACAATAAAATTGGCAAAAAAATTGTTAGAATCAACTTTTCAAAACTCTGGAAATTAAACAAAGGCTCACAAGGATTCCTAAAGGATGCCTTCAAGGAAAAAGGCTAAATCTTGGTAGCAACAACAAGCTTTTTGGTATTTTGACATGTCTCATATTTACTCCGCCTCTCCAACTCTGTAGTAGTCTTAAAAACCAGCAGTCCCAAATTTCAGTGAAAACCAGCAGCCTGACAGACAGCAGAGGGGGCAGGACAGACTGGCAACACCTTCAGAGTCTTGTGCCCAGAAAACTGTCATCATTTGACTTGTCTGATGGTTCCTTGGAAGACTCTTGACTGAAAAACAGTCTTGAGACCTGACTTAGTGTTACCGAGTGTGTAAACATCTCCAAGGAAATACATATGAAGAAATAACATCAGTAAAGTTAAAGCATAGGTACATCTATAAAAGACAATATATTCATCTATGTGTGATTATTTTCTCTTATCAGAATAAAAAAAATGCATAACCTGAAAATTATCAATGGGCTTGATGCCGACCCAACATAATCTCCAGTCCTCGCACTGATGGTGAGAAATAAAGCCGTGGGAGTGAAGTGAGGAGCCTGCATCCTCTAGGGGTCTACAAGCATCAAGGGGTTGCACAGGGTGTTGGAAAATTTTGTGACATAGTCAAAGTTCTTGTTTTTTAGATAAATGGCACCAATCATGAATGCATGAGTATTCAAATTGTGATTTTTTTTTTTTTTTTTTTTTTGCTATACTTGACTCTTATTGGTCAACTGCTGCTCTTCAAGCCTTATAATTTCTGTCAGCAACAGAATGCCATCTTTTAGTAAGACATGGCATCAGAAACACCCAAATCTAGGGCTAGGTCACTAAGCACAGGTATGGCATTTGCTATTTATTGGACCAGCCACTACTGACTTGCTAATTAATATGTACATGTGCTGAATGACTTATTTATTGCCTTTGAGCACTTTATTAATATTACTGGAGTTGGAATTTATTAGCTGGTTTCAACTGAAAAAGTGAAGTGACTGATCATAGAAAATATAATACTCTATATTGCCCTGAAGATTTTTAAATGTTTTACAGAAATACAAAATTTAGGCAGTAAAAAGAAAAATGAAGAAGTTAATGTTCTTCCTGTAGACTGCAGAAAACATGAGTGAGAAAACGGGCACTGTCCTAAGTCTTCTGAAGCTGAAATGACTGTTTGTTTTTTTCCCCTCTAGCTAATCAGGATAGATAATAAAAACCACCACACAAACAGACACCGACTGTATGCACTACTAAATCTTCTGCTGTTTCCCACTATCTGAAAAATGTTCCTACACAGTAAGAATACTAATAAGATTATCACAAAGATAAAAACTGTAGCATTCCACTGAGGGTCTTTTTGTTTCATCAATTTCAATAATAATGTATTTGAAGCCCTACTAGGTACCTACACCTGTGACAGGCACTGGGAAGCAAATGTGATTAAGGCATTGGCTCTCTCATCACTGCAGTAGCTTGCGGCTCAGGGAAGAAAATGGTTCCATAATCTAATGTGCTAAGTGTGCTGCAGAGCTATCTTGCACAAAACAAATGAAACTTTTCCATTTGGTTACTATATATCACCTAGAAAGACTGTTGCATTTATTTTAACGCTGGTATTTCTCCCTTGCCCAGTATCCTTGAAAACATATCCACTTCGACCCATTCATAAATCTGTCGCTGGCTATAAAGTCATTTCACCTTGCTAGCCTATTTATCCTTTACACTTTTTTTTTTAATACATTTCCATTACTTGTGTTCTTTCTGTATTCTTGCTACAATATGCTCTTTCTCCCTCCATTTCCTAGTTCTATTTTTTTTAATGCCCCTATTGAATATTTACACCTTGCTTATACTGAGTGATGTTTATATACTTCCCCTTGCGATGTCTTGATTATTATTTTTGATGGTTTTATTATCCCTCATGCTATGAGGAACATGAAAGGTACTGAGGTATTAAGATCACTGTCATTAGACTTAGGCAAGCCGATGGCAAACAGTAATAAAGGCACGATTACTGAGTTGAGAATGTGTTTTACTTCTTCGGCTTCAATTTAGACAACACAGGCAGGTCCCTGTAGATTTGAGCATTTCAGTGGCTTCTGAGCCCCTCAATATTCAAAATGCCCAGCTGCAAAAACATCTGAAAGTTCCTTAGAAACTTTTCTCAGCTTACTTTCTACTCTCAGTGATCTGGAAATCATTATGGGAGATGAGTGAAGTGGCCATTCATTTCATTTCTTCCTCGAAGGAAGAAGAAAATTTAATAAGTTTTTAAATAAGCTCTATTAAATTTCCAGAACTAAAAATCTTTTGAAAAATGTTCTAGTGCACGTTGTCAGAGTTTTTGACAGAATGACATAATTGTGTTTAACAAGCTACTGACGCCTACAGAAAATGCAACAAACTTTTAATTAAGAAAGGCAAAAGCATTACTTTCCTTGCTGGTAGTTTCTAATAACTAAGAAAGTACTAACATCAAATTTTATTTGTAAAATATGTTCTTATATTTACATAAATAAGATTGTATATAGAATATTAGGTATATTACTTCTATCACAGAAAAATATGCTTGGTGTTCTTTTAGTAAACCTTATGATAGCTGAGTAGTTTTTTGTCAACCACACTTCTTTAAGATTTAAAATCTCTGTATTTTTATGTAAATAATATGGAAATAGCTTTCATAAAAACAAAATTTTCTCAAATTTTAATGAACTTAAGGATTTTTCGCTGGTCGATATTCATGGACAAAACAATTATAAAAATGACAGTTTCCCTCTTCCTAAAAATATAAACTTGTTTTTAAGTTCATGATAAAACGTGATTATTAAAAATTTCTATCAATATGTTGTGGACATATTGCCTATAACATGTTTTTTTATAGAAACACAAAGGTAAATTCTACAAAGGTAAATTAAGAAAATGATACCTGAATATAATTTATGAGAGCAATTTTCTAGTAACATGTGTTAAGTGCTGGAAAGAAAAGGGGCTGGAATGTGCATCTTGAAAATTCACTTTAAGGTACCAACCTCAATGCTTCTTTAAAGAATCATCAGGTATACTTGAAATTCAAATATTTTCTCAAATTTTTTACTATGTTTAACATATATTTAATATATTTCACCACTGCAAATACAGCATTTGTCAAACTCCTTTATACTTTCTATTTCAGAAATGTTTTCCTTTATATTTGTCTCTATGTGTACTCCCTGTGTGCAGCTCTCAACTCTATTTTTTTTAGTCTCATCTTTCTTATTAGTTTAAAAAAAGAACAAATCTTGTATCCCTACACTTTTTTTTTTTTTTTTTGCAATTATTCTCTTTCTGAATTTAATAGCATTTCATCAATTTTGGGCATAAGTGAATAAAATATCTGAAAGCCATTTGGAGCCATTCTGAAGAAATATTCAAGTGAATTTCATACCCACAACAAAACCAGCAACCATAAGTCAAAATTTATGCTGGACTAAGAGCTTTTAATTACCTTCCAGATGTAGTTATGCATATACACAGTTGAAAGGTAAAGCAACTTGGTTACATAGAAGAAGGTACACAAATAATTGCTATAGTTTGAACAACAAAAGCATGTTGCCCCACATATAAAATAAAGATAAGATAAAAGAGGTAATGAACTCTACCTGTAGTTTAGAAGAATGGAATCTGATTGATGTTTTATCTCAATTACACAAAGTTATAATAAACAATAGTAAATGAACAGCAGAATATGCATCTAAATAGTGGCTTATAATTGCAGAATGATACAATCTTTCTCATTGAAGGTCTTGGGAAACAACTGAAACATTCAAACAAACAATGTGCATAGAATAAAAGAGCTAGCAACAAGAATTGCTTCACACCTAAAACACCAAATGTAAGCAAGCATTCAGGAACAGCTAATGTGTTCTCAGGAGGAGCAGCCATCAAAACCGACAGTGAAACAAAGAGCGTTTGACGAGGACACGGAGAACAGGCAGCCCTTGTGTACTTGTACTGCAGATAGATGCAGCCACAGTAGAGATGCCACAAAAAAAAAAAAAAAAAAAAAAAAACTAAAAATAGATCCACCATAAAACCTAGCAACCCCACTCTGGGTATTTATCTAAAGAAAATGAAAACACTAATTCGAAAAGATACATGCACTCCTATGTTCACTGCAACATTATTTACAAAACCAAGATATGGAAGCAACCTAAGTGTCCATCAACAGATGAATGGATAAAAAACGCAATAGAATATTACTCAGCAATAAAATAGAATGAAACCGTACCATTTGCGAAAACATGGATGGACCTGCAGAGTATTACACCGAGTGAAATAAGTCATCCAGAAAAGACAAATACCATATGGTTTCACTTACATGTAGAATCTGAATAATAATAATAATAATAATAATAATAATAATAAAATGGACAAACAAAACTAAAATAGATACACAGTAATAGAGATCAAAATGTTTGCCATAGGGGATGCAGGTTGGGGAATGGGTAAAAAGATGAAGGGGACTAATAATAATATCATGATATCATGGTAAGTTTGCATGGTGACCGATGAGTACTAGACTCAGTGTGGTGACTGTATTGTGAGGTATATAAATGTCGAATCACTATGTTGTATATGTAAAACTAATATATTCTATAACAACTAAACTTAAATTTAAACAAATTTAAATATTTACACATTGTAAAGTTTTTTACATTAGCTATGGCCATAGGTCCTAAGGGGTAATCTAGATTCAGTTATTATTAGAATTACTGTTCATGTGCAATTGATCAAAACAACATATTTTTTGTAAATAATTATGGGCATTACGCACCAACTTTAATTGGAAATGCATTTCTTAAGGCATGAACGCGTGTGTGCCCAGATACGTGTGAATAAAAAAGTACTGCTCAAATAACACAGCATTTACTATCAATTCCTATTTTCTATTATTACAATAGTGAGAAACCTTGTCCTCAACAATGTAAGAAGAAATGTTAATTGACTCGTGAAATCCCTCAGTTATTTACCAAAAGTCATATCCATGTCTACCAACAAAAATTATTTTAATAATAAAAAAATACCTTACACAAGACATTTAATGCCTCTGAGCCATACTTTCGTAATTTGAGAAATGGTGATAACTATCCCTATGAGCGATATTTGTTGTGAGGAATAAATACGATAATGAATGTAAATGTCTCGGCACTATGCCCAGCACAGAGAGGGAGCCAAAAAGACGGTGACACCCTTCTGACTTCAAATTTAACAAAAAGTGCATTTTAAAGCTTTTGAAAGATTATTCAATCCTCAACAAAGGACATAAAATGAACTTTAGATAATCAATGTTAGTGCCATTTTACCAATACCTGATTCAATAAAATATTATATCTTGATCTCTACATTACCAAGCTTTGTGTTAAAGAAAAAAATTCGACTGAGTAAACTGGAAGATCTGCCTGACTTTCCTGAGTGATGCATGACTAGGGCAGCCCGCCATCTAGCAAGTAGAGAGAGACTCCCGGGGGCCGTACCTGGAAGGTGTTTCTAGGCAGGGAGAGGGCAATGCAGGGAAGTTATTAGCAAAAGAAGTCTTTTAGGTCAGGACATCCATTTTGGGAGGGAAGGAAATGACAGGGGTCTTATCGTACAGATTACTTCACTAATGTTAATTGGAAAATCTCAGATTGACTGTTTAAGGGTCACAGTCCTGGGAGAGGTTGAAATTGCAATTAAGTCTTGATTTGCTGTCATGGGGGCAAATGACTCCATTTTGGGCCTGTTATTTCTTTTTTAACATTTGTAAAAGTAATTTAAAAGGCAAGCAATTATAAAGTCACCTGTTACAGAAGTTCATTTTGTCTGCATAACTCACAAAAGTCAGCATGGTTTCATTATGGAATTGTTCCACAGGCAATATGAAAGCATTTTCATATTGTCAACAAAATAACCATTGCATAAGAAATGATTACTTGGCATACGCATCCATTAACTGAAGTATACACCGAAAACCCATTAGGAAATGAAGAAAATGTAACACAGTCTCACTAAATTGATTTTTAATCTGGTTAGATTCCTAGGTTATTATTCTTTACAACTGCAGTTACAAAGTTGAATTTTCAATAATTTTCACTGGTATATTTGAAACATGTTGTGCATAAAAATATTGACTGTATACGTTTAATGCATGCGCATATACTTTAAATATAAGGATACTGAGAAAATAGTGATGACCCTCAGTTTGTCCTTTGGCAATTTAAATACACACACACACACACACACACACACACGACAAAAGAACCTATTCACGTGAATGTGCTCAGAAAAGTTTCTTTCAATACATTACTTAAGTAAAATATAATAAAACTCTATGCCCGGCTTTGATTATTTTCTGTTAGAAATCACCTTTAAATCTACTTGAGAAGTAGAGAGTGTAGTCTAACATGATTAGGTACGGAGCCAACTTTATTGTCAGAATGTGCCTTTGCAAATACGTTTCCTTTGCTAGCATCCTCATCCTGAGTTATATTTCTTCTTCCAGGCAAATTCATCTATTTAAGACCAGTACAAGGCTAATTTATCATGTATCATGTGAAAAGATTTGTAATAATCGACACAGAACATCAGAAATGTCTTCGTTTCAAAAAATCGACCACATAGTAGAGGATGCAACTAAAATTCAAACTGGAAAATGTACCAAGTGTGTAGGCAAAACCATGCATTTTCAAAAGAGGGATAGTGTGAATGATGATACAGAATCATTCACCAACAAATATTTATCGAGACTCTTGTGATTCAGAAATGTTCTGAGAACTGGGATATGGTAATGGGTAGAGTAATAAGTCTGCCTTCATGAAATATCCATTCTTGCAGGAGAATGCAACAAATAACCAGATTAACAGAATTATCTATAATATAAAAACTTGTACCACCTACTGGACACAAGCACAGAGGCTGGAGACACTTGATAAGGATCTGAATCTTAGCTCTGCCACGTTACACCCTCTGTGTTGTAGAGTTAATTCTTAACATCTCCAGGCGCCAAGTTCCCCATGTATAAAATGGGGATGAAAAAACTGTTTCTTAATGTTGTTATAAGGATTAAGTGAGTTAATATTGGTATAGTTCTTAGGATGCTGTATGGAACGTCACGTCATAGAAATATTGGCTATTAAAATTATTAATATTGTTTATGAAATAGATATAAGGGCTATGAAGAAAAATTAAGCAATTTGAGGAGAATCGGGAAATGTGTGTGGGTATTTGATAGGAGATTGTCAGGAAAAGCCTCTCTGATTAGATGACACTTGAACAGAAATCTAAAAGGGATTATGAAAGAAGCCACACTAGTATCTGGGAAGAGCATGTTCAGGCAGAAGGGACAGCAAATAAACAGGCTTACAGCTCATTGTAAGGAATTTAGCTTTTATCATCATTGATATGGGAAGACAGTGGAGGGATTTAAGGAGAGTATGACATAAACTAACTTATATTTCAAACAGATCATACTGACGTCTCTGAGGAAATAGGTTCTCAGGGACGAGAAGGGAAAGGCCTGTTAGGAGGCTATTGCAATAACCTAGGACGGGATGATGGATGGGACCAGGGTGGTCAGTGATGAAACAAAAAAGAAAAAAAAAAAGGAAGTTGAAGTAAAAATAATTTTGTAGGTTAATCTGATGGGATCTTTTGACAGATAGGATTTGAGTTATAAAGGAGAAGTCAAGTGTTTCTTAAGGCTTTTGTCCTGCGAAACCACAAGAACAGAATCTCCATTTACCGAGAACAGGGACTGGTGGATGGACAATGCTTCAGGCTCGTGAGAAAATAGAAGTTGTAAACAGGAACACAACGTCTCGCTAAGTTTAGCAAAATCGTGACTGAAAAAAAGAGAGCTGAAGATAGCCCATTTGTGTATGGGCGAGTTGATGAAAGTTTTAGAGGTGAAGCCAAGGATTTTGGTTTATGGGCAGTTAGAAGCCTTTCCTTCCTCCCTTGTTCCTTCCATTCCCCCCCCACCACCTTTTCCTTCTTTCTTTCCTCTCTTTCTCTCAGTAGAGGATGATCTTTGTTAATTTTTTTTTTTTCTCAGAAATTCACAGGTTGGATACTTTGCACTTATTGCAGAATCGAGTCGGACTTTCCACTGGAAGATAAATGTGCTACTTGAGCACAATAGAAGCCACTACAAAAAGGCAGGTATTGTAAAAACCCTCCTGGATCTTCCTCTTTGCTCTCCTCTCGCCAGAGAGCATAAAACAGTTGCCGCTTGTATCTTTTCCCCACATTTGGCATCTACTTCTGATCTTTCAGAGTGTCACGCTGTCTTATATTTTTGTAAAAAAAATATTGATTCCAATTATCCATAAACTATGTGCTCAGAAACATGTTATCCTTGAGTTTCTGTAATTTTTTTTATTTGACTTTTCTTTGAAATAAATTTAAAACATTTCAGTAAAATTTCTTTTCATTTTAAGATATTAAATTAAGTTTCCTTACGATTATCTCAACAGAAGCATGTCTAAAGGCTATTGCTGGAACTCAGAGGAAGATAATTTTTAAAATGAGAAATCACCCTTTAAAAATTAAAATTAGTTTATCACCAACTAAGAAAGGAAATAATATAACTTGCTACAATATTTTTACAAAATGCAATCTTTGCTGGTTATATCTTTTAGGGAAAAAAATACCTTGGAAACACAGGCAAATGGTTTGTAAAAATAGAAATATTAATAAAAAGGTAATAATATAAAAGGTTGATATTACAATTAGTACCATTTTACAAATTCATATAAATGTGGAATAAAATATAATCCTCAGTGATGCAATAAATTATTTTGTGAAAGAAATCTAAATTACTGATAGCTTTTAGAAACTTAAATTCGCAATTACCACAGTGTGATGGTATATTTTAATTAAGATAGGCTATTTTTTTCTCTATTGTCCCCTTTCTGAGAAGCTTTTTCTTTCTCTCAGATATAATGCTTTATCTTTGACTTAAATACTCAGAGCAAACAAGTAGAATGATTGTGTGACAAAGAGATATCTGAATATCAATACATCTATTTAGAAAATTAAAGGTTAAATTGATTAGTAAAACACAGGGCCAGGGTGCACGTAATGAAGTTACACATCAAATATAATTGCTCCGCATTTAGTTACAAAGAATAAATGCTTTCAGCTTGGACACAGTCTTAATAGTCAGCCAGTTACATGGCTAACTAGATTCAAATCCCTCTCCTATCATCGCACTAAGCCAAGCAAAAAGCTCTCCAATTAAGAACCAGAGATGGAACAGGATGCAATTTGCAGACAACGCCATTTCTGAGATAATGGAGAACTGGTCGTGGATGTTAGAAAGGAGAAGCACCATTTAGAAAAATCACAAACACAACTGATGCCCCCCCCCCCGCAGATTCCATCTTCCATAAGTAACCCCAAAGGATCAGAACATGGAACGTTTTGATTTATTTGTTGCAGTGAACCAAATTCAAATAACTGCAAGGAAATTGCAATGAATTATTCCATGAAATTGCAGCAGGGGATAGGCGGACAGTGATGCATGTAAACTGGGGTTTGAAACACTGAGCAATGAAACCAGGAGGTCACTTTACAGTGAGAAGAAGAAACAGGTCTGACCTTTAGTGAATATATATGAAACATATGAATGTATGTTTTTTTTTTGTTGTTGTTGTTGTTTTTGTTTTTTTCCATTTGTCTCATCACCGGGGGCATGAGAAGGGATAAAGAGTGGAAAGACAAGCGATTAGGGAATTTCCTGGTTCCCCTCACTCCACATCTTGCTGACACTCTGGACTGGGTGCTGGAGCTTACAGAGAGGGAGGCAGCCCTGGAAAGATCTGAAAGGTTTTCAGAACTGGGGCTAGAATGAGGTTGCTTGTTCCTCTTACTTCTAATGAAGTAGAGTGGTTGCAGTAAATTATAAATGGCAGATCATGTGACCTGGGGCAGAAACACCCACTCCCAATCAGGTGACACATGTCGTGAGAGCTGTGGGCATTTCCTCCAAGTGCTAGCAGGCAGATGTGAAGCAGCTTAGACCCAGGAACAGTTTGCCTTCCAGAGACTCAAAGGCCACATAGCAGAAGCAGCAAGTGTGCATCCCCGAGGGACAAGTGCCTAATTTTTGGTGGGTGGGAAACCCAGTAAAATCTCCTGGATTTGGGGGTCACTGGTTGGCAGAAGGGGGTAGCTGAGTGTCCTTGGAGGCAAATGATGAGCAGTGCCTGTGCTTAAAGGGCATTTTGTGAGTTACTTGGGCACAGGGAGCAACAAGGATGAGCACTGGCCATTACAGAAGAGGCAGCAAGAGGTCAGCGGGAGCCAGCAGAAAGGGTCTCAGAAAGCTAAGGATGGGAGGACAGAGGAGAGGGTGTGCTGAGAAGGGATCCTGAAGGACATAGCACAGAGCAGTCACAGAGCTGAGAGGGACACAAGGAGACTAAATTTACCAAAGCGTGTGTGTGTGTGTGTGTGTGTGTGTGTGTGTGTGTGTGAGAGAGAGAGAGAGAGAGAGAGAGAGAGAGAGAGACAGAGACAGAGAGAGACAGAGAGACAGAGACAGAGACAGAGAGACAGAGAGAGGCTCCAGCGCCAGATGCCATCAGGCCTAGAAAGCAAAGGAAGCAGCATTTGGCACGTCTGAGCGGTAGCACGTAGACTTTGACATCCCCCCTCCGACCTCCCACGTATGTAGCCAGCTCTCTTTTAGAAAACTGAAGTCAATTGAAAAATAAACTCTGACATAACCTCATCTTTTGCAACATTAAGAGTTGCCAGTAGTCCTCTTTATTTAGTTCAAGGATAGTTTAGTTTTTTATTCAAAGTAAGTTTCTTCAGTCTTTGTTCCTTAACTGTATTCTGTGTAAACAGCTGTCATTTCGGTTTTAGGCAGCAGAGTCGTTGCTGAAAATTGACTTTCAATGAGTCACATAGCTCATCTAAGAAGATTATAAGGTTTTGAACAAGTAATACTGCTTTTCACAGTGAGCACTCGAGGTTCAAACGTAACATACGTTCCGGTCCATGGTAAGATATAGCATCAGATTTTCCCATAGAGTTCATGTTCACGCTGTTGAGTTATTTATTTATTTTTGGGGGGTGGACAGGGGTCTATTTATTTTACACTGTATATTAAATTTACTTTCAGATGGTTTACAATGATCTGAATTTATTAAGGTCATGATATTTATAAAGTTTACTTGGCCATGTTTTCCTAGCTCTTGTTTTATCCTAAATTTTACAAATGAATTTTCTCTACATTTGTCATAGTTAAAAGAAATACCAAAATGTGGAGGAGAAGAATTTCTAAATGCACCAGAGAGCAATATAAAATATTTATTTTTAAAAAATATATGACTCATCTACTACACAATAAAAGTAAAATTCATAATCATCAATTTGCCTTAAGTATAATCCTAGAGGCTTAATTCTACTACTTGCCTGGTAATAATGATAAAATGTAAGTAAGTTATGAATTCTATTTATAGCTCTTATCCTAATATATATTATATCTATAAGGCAAATGAGATAAAGTTCATCTAACTCAATAAATTAACAGATTAGTTAGAATGTTCCATAATTATTATACTAAATTTATGCTATTGTTATATTAAATTTATGTTAGTTGACCTTGAAAACATTCAATGTACCGCTTTTAGATCTAGTAAAAATCCCAAAGAAGAGGTCCCTCTGTCTACTGAGTAAAGCTAGGTCTTTGAACATAAACGAAATGATAATGAAGGTAGGAATAATTGCCTGATCTTAAAAAATCAATCAAATTGGGAAGAAAGTCCACCCTCAACAATGCTATGTAACACTGTGAAAACAAAGTTATCAAATGAATTCTGTCATTGCTGACATGCCTATACAAAATTATTTACGATTCTAATATGCTTGTGTACATATGCGTCTATTGGTAGAATTCTCTGAGGACATTGTCTTTTGGATTGTGGATCCTGAGTCCTCCTTACATCTGATATAGTATAAGATTGTCTTTCTCTAGCCAATCTATCATGCCCTAAATTAGTTGAAGCCAGGAGGTCTCTTAGTAAATCTTAAAAAAAAATAGAAAGTTAGATATGTGTGTATTCAAAGACATGTTCAGTTATTTACTAGCTATGGGAAAGTAACTTTTTTTTTCCTGAACCTCAGTCCTCTAATGTATTAAGTAAAGAGTTGTTCAGTGTCAATATTTTGGGTCCTTGTATTATATAATAGTAACATTTATTGAGCACTTACTATGTTCTAGGTGTGTTCCATTGAGGCCTCATTTTACCTCAAAATGAAATCTGCACTTACTATGAAAGAAATAAAAAGTAACTTTTAGTAACCTGAAAACTCCATCTTTGTACAAGTTAGGCTGAATTCTGATCTATTGAATATACAAAAGTCAATCAGTGACCACAGAATATTTTAGAGGTTTGACAAGCTGCTATTGTGCATTATCTTGGAAATGAAAGTTCGATAACACATTTCAAGTCAACCAGTATTTTTGACAGTCATGCTTCGTGAAGTCTGTGGCCACACCAATAAGATTTGCAAAAGCGGGGAGCATGGAAAGCTGAAAAAAGAGATTCATTTGTATGATTCAGAGGTATTATAAAAACCTGAGCAGAAGGTCTCAAGAAAGTAAGGGAAGATTTGCAATCTCAAAAGTTTATGATGCCATTGGGGACCCTGTGCGGAGTATTTGATTTGGAGCTAAGGCTACATCTGAAAGGTACAGAGTCCAGTTCAATGACTAGTAGGTTTCCAGTGATACTTTATGCATTGTAAATATTTTTTTTATACACTCTTGTGCAGTTCAGAAGATTCAGGCTTTATCTTTCAGAATCACTGCCATATCTCAATGACATTTAACAATCTCAATCTGAATTTCTAAAACTTAATTAACTTATCTCCCATGGAAAAATTAAAAAAATATATATTTGGCATGAAAATATATTGAGGTGAAATTTTTCTAGTGCCTACAAAGATTATTATATCAAGACTACTTTTTTGGTCGCTAACCACCAATTCTAAAAATAGAAAATTTGGTCTCTTCAAAACAAATTTGATAAGCAGTCAAGTATCAAAACACACTTATTAAATGGGTTAAAAGGAGCGTTTTGGAAAAGAGAGATGATTCAGAAAGATGACAGAGTAGATGAACCCTGTGCTTGCCTTCCCTGTGACCACACCAAAATTACAACTAAACTACAGAACAGCCAGCACTGAGAATCCTCTAGAATCTAGCTGAACAGAAGTCCTATATCTAAGGTTCTTAGGGTTAAAAAGCCACCTGGAGAATGAAATAATTGCAAAAAAAGAAAAATGATTCAAAAATGTTTATAACTTTTTAAGTGAGTGTGAACATACTCTACACAGAACGTTAAGTAGTAAAAACCTCAAATGTCCATATAATGAAATACAGCCACTTTCTCAGCTTTTAAAAATATTTCTCTGCTATACATATCCCCTAAATTCAAACAATACTAATGTTAAGTTTGATGATTTTCTTAGAAAATAAACTGTGCAAAAAATGCAGACTTCAGCCAGCTCTCTGTCTGAAGGGAAATTACAATCTTTAGCCATCAGCTTTAAGAAACAAAAAACAATGACTGTGTTCAGCGCATCAAACAAGACAGGCCAGCGGGATGGCACTTCCTTGCCCCATGAAGAGCAGTGTGATCACCTGCGAGAGGACTAATCAGTTTACCTTTTACATAAATCAATTATCTTCGTAAAGACTCTAGGGTTTTATTGTGAGATCTCTGCATGCTGGATCCTACACTCATGTTACTTTAGAAAAGCATCTTATTGAAACACTTAATTCAATTGGCGTCGTTGATACCAACTTCAAATATGAGTGGCTTCCACAGACTAGTAAGAAAACCCTAAGCACTGAGACGCTTTTTTGAGTACAGGTAATTGGGTTACTGTCCGTGGACAGGAACTCGGGAAAACACATGTTCATATACAAACATGACAAAATGAACAACTTGTATAGCTGTGACTTAATATATTTTAATTATCGATGTTCAGTAATCCTAAAACTACATTGTAGAGAAAACATAATCTTGGCTTCATTATTTTAAATGGATTAGGCATGTTCACATTATTTTATTATTCCATTCCTCATACCTTCTGATGAATTCCATTTCAAGGAGCAGGGGAAGGTAAAAAAATAGTGAAATGTTTACTGAACAAATAGATGTCCTTAAGACTTTTTTTTGAAATAATTAAAGTTCACTTCAACTACAATAGGGATACAACTGAAAACTAGTAGGAACCAATTGAAACAGTCATATACAATATATTACATTAACACAGATATATTTCCTTACACCTGAGAGGGCCCAGAAAAGGTGATGACTCAGGAAAAATGAACACGTCTAGTGGTACTGTAACATATTAGCACGATGTGTCCCCAGCTATACATTTTTTTATATTGATTACACAATGTGTGTACAGTAATCCCCCCACCCTTATCTGTGGGGAGAACTGGTTTGGAGATCTATGACAATTCTATTACATTTTCCAATCTTCTATACATTTAAAAACATATCTTATAAAATGGAAAGTTTCTTTTAAAATGCCATTTATAATAATGCAATTCACCCAGGAGCAAAACTAATTAATATGCGCTGATATTTTATCAAGACCAGTGAAGAAAAAGAGGAAATAAAATAAGAACTAAGAAGTATTTGCATAGGAAGATTAAAAATTGTAAAATCAGGTATTTCTGAACTTAATCTGAAAACCGTTTTTCCTTTGCCAACTGACTAGCTCTTAGTTCTAACACCAGGAGTTACAGGTGGGGGAGGGGGCTGGCAGTCAGAAAAAAGAAGGTTTCCTTTTTCCTGTCAGTGGTCCCTCTTGGCGCATGCTTCCTGGTCATTTTTTCCTTCCCCTCCACCCTTTCAGCAGTCCATGTGCTCTCAGAAATGACAGCACAGGCCAGCGGGAACCCCCTCTGCGAGGTCTGGGTTCCAGCCCCTAGGGACACCTCTCCCAAACTTTAAACATCACAAATGCTCACACTTGCTGTGGGTAGCTGTTTTTCACTACCTGTGTGATATTCCTGTGCTTCATTTTTGTCTCGTTAATTATTTTCTATCTACTCAGTGATCCTTTTTATTGAATTATCCCAGGTAAAAAAATTGGGCTTGTTTGTTTTTTTTTTTTTTCCCCTTTTCTATACTTTTACTGATTCTAGAGAGTTAAATTTTAAAGTTTGGTTTGATGTCAAAAATATTTTTCTTACACTTGTTTTTTTGTTATCTATTTCTAAAAAAATTAAAACCACATAGGATACTTGTTTCTATTTTTACCTTAGCAACCCCAAAAATCGTCCAAACAGGTGGTGAACTTTTATGTATTGTATAAATAAGCATCCATCAGTTCTACTGAATATACTTGTCAGTGATGTAAACTGTCGTCTACATGAAGCTTCTGTCAAAATGAGAGACCGTGGACTCAGAAACAGGCAGAGAAACAAGTACAATGTTGGTGCCAACATGGTTTACCAATGTCTCGATTATCAGGAAGAAATCTATTTACCACATAGTTGAATCCATCCATTATACTACCAACAAACTATTCAAAACCTTTAAATTGTAAAACATAAAAAGTAAAAATAAATTAATTTAAAAAAATTTTAAATCAAAACAGTTTAAAGACCTCTTGTGAAATTATTATATTGACTCCTTGATTCTCCTGTATGGATTGTGCTAATTAAATTTTACTCTTTCAAGCATATGTTGTATTTAGTTCAGTGGCATATAAAATTTTATGTAGAATTCAGTGTTCAAAATACTCTCATAGGATCCACTGTACCATCGAAATTAAACTAATAATGCTAAAAAGGATGTTTACTTTCATAATCCCTGTAGTACTTTAAAAAATCAATCAACTTGGCACTTTTGAAAATTTAAGTTAAATTGATGGTGTCTCATTACACTCTCTTTGATGATTATGATTGCAAAGGAGCAGAATATAAATCTTAAAGAAGCTAGCTCTGAAAGGCTAACTAAAAACCATGATAGATGCTGAGTGTTGACATTGTGACTTTTGTGCAACACTGATAGAACAATTAATCATTTTAATTTTCTCTTCATTGATATCTGAAGTATACTTATGACCTTCTAAAGTACACTTCTAATAAAAATATTAAAAATAATATTAAAAGAAATATAGTTGAATTTTAAATATAAAAAGTACATATTTATTTACAATATTAATTTACTATTCAAATACTTTTTCAGAAAGTCCAAAATAATTTAACTTTTAAATAATATTAATATGTATCAACACTGTTTATATATCAAAGTATAAATAATGTTTCTAAAACTGTTTTTCTTAATAAATAGTATTTTCTTTTTTAAACAAAATTGTATTTTAAAACAATATTGTATTTTAAACAATTAACATTTTCTAGATACCACTTAATGGTAATTTATTTTCCCTTAAAATTTTACATACAGTTTAAAGGAGAAAAATTAATTGTATTAATTGATGCAAAAGGACATTTTCTAAAAGCCAATGTCCATTGAATTTTAAATCTTAGTAAGTTATTAAATTATTTTCTTTACCTAAGATATATATTTTCCAAGTCCACTCAACGTAAAGAGATGACAGTTTTTCAATTTGAAGCTCTAGCAATGAAAAATAATAAATAAATTTATGATACAAAATTGAATGGAGAAGGCAAAACAAGCATTTGGATCTAGTACCTGCTGTGCATGTTCTAGCACTAGGCGGTTAATGCTGTAGAAGTGATTTCTGCAACATGCACAGCTGCCTGAGCCCTCGGGCTCTGCAGGGAGGTGGGGTTCTCTGGCACGAGGCTCAGAGCAGCTCTCAGTGGCCAGCAGCCGCCCCCAACGCTCCCCTCTCTCCTCTAGGCTGTTTATCACAGAGTACCTACAAATGAGACCTCATCTTTTGAATGGGATTCCCTGACACCTTAGAGCAGGTGTTGGAAGACTATGACCTACATGCCAAATCGAGCCCGCCAGGTGTTTCTGTAAAGTCTCGTTGGGATCTGGTGATACCTGCTCCTTTAGTCAACTGTACTGGAAATGTGAGCACTGAGACTGTAGAACCGAGTAATCCTGAGAGTGAGTCCACAGCCTAAAATACTTTCTTATGGCCTATATAGAAAAGTTTTCCAAACCTTTCCCTAGAAGATGGATTTTCAGCAAGATTCCGAGGTCAGATTTTCTAACTGGATCCTGATTGATATGCAATGAATAGCATTTTTCCTCAATCTACATTTGCCTTTTACTTAGCATGGGTTTCCTATAGACAGAATATACTTGTTCTTACTTTTTTAATATATACAGTCTAACCATCTATGCCTTTTAAGTGAGCTTTTTGACCATTTATTTTTAGTGTACTAGATTAATAAGTTGGATTTAAGTTTCCCATCTTGCTCTTCGTTTTCCTTTCTATATGTGTTTTTGGTTTCTTGTTTTCATCTTTTTTATGCTTTCCTTTGGATTAAGAGCTTTAGCATTCCTTTTGACTTATTAAAGTTTCATAATCATTTTATATATTTGATTTAGTTTTGTAGTTGTTTATGAGAGAAAGAGAAATCTAATCTCTATTACTACATCATGGCTAAAAGTTCAAGTCCAAAAGGGTGTTTATTTTACATTATATTTTTGCTTTTTTTGTTTTTTTTTGGGGGGGAGGGGAATTTGAATGAAATTACTTGTTTCATATAAAACAATAAATGCTCAAAACAAGAATACATGAATTAAATGTCAAAATTATAGAGAAGAATAGTTGGAGACAAGGCTTTCTTAAAATTTATATGAATATGTGAGAACATAGGATAAAGCTACATACAGCGTTGCGTTCATGAAGGACAAGACTAGCATATTATTCTATTTAACTGAATATGGAATATAGAATAAAAGGACAACATTTATAACAGTGTTTATTCTGATGGATCGATAATGCTGTCAGTTTATTAATAGGAGAGGATAGATTACTTATTGCTGGTATAATCGATTTCATAAATGAAATCAAATAAAATTAGACTTCTATCTCTTCTGTATTTATAAAAATAAATTTAAAATACCAGAAAGCCTAATTTTTTTCAATGATAGCAAATCTTTCAGGAAAATCTAAGACCTGAATGTAAATTAGAGGTTGGAGTAATGTTGCTAACACTATTAGTTTAGATAGGCTAGGTTTTTCCACTACAACATTCCTAAAACTTAGTGGCTTATAAAAAGAAAGGCCCATATCTCATTAAGCTATTCGTACCTCGTGGGTTGTCTAGGGCTCTCTGCCATATCTCATCACTGTGACCCCAAAGCTGAAGTGAAATGACCGTCATTTGTGATGCTGGTTGCTGTGGTACACTGGCTCAAAAACCTTTCCTTAAACTGGAACTTGCCTTTTTGGCTTGCATGTCATTAGCTCAAAAAAGTGACATGCTGATGCTTAATGTTAAAAGAAAGTAAGTGCTAGTATATGCCAAGAAAAGAGACTGAAAATATGAATTCAATACAATAGTTCCAATGAAAATTCCAATGAACACCTCATATATATATATATATATATATATATATATATATATATGATAATATAAAATAAATGCTCAAAACAAGAATAAATATATATGTATGTATGTATATTTCTCTCTCTCTCTAGATATTGCTTCCTCTGAGAGATCTTTCTTTATTCCACAACTATGAGTCTACTTCCATATCTATATATACACCTCTTTGGAATGACTCACACTAAATCAGTTATACAACTTTAAAAAGTTAACAATTGTGGAAAATTAAGACGTTTAGCAAAATCTATGATTGTTCTTCCGTGAAAGTTGCCGTGAAAATGTGACAGAAGCTGAATTTGTACAGCAATGGTGTCTTATTCTTTCCTTCTCCACCTTTCGCAATCTTTTTATGTTTGTTTGATATCAGACGTCCACCGCTTTTAGTTGTAATTAGCAGGAGGAATAAGGAAACACATCTAGAAATTGGAATTATGTTTTTTTCAACAGAGATATGGCTATTCTTTCATCTTTAAGTTTGTAAAGACATGCAAGAAAGAAAAAAAAAAATCAAGATAACTGTGAACTCTACAGTTTTTGTGCTTTTCTTCCTGAGGAGGATTTGCAACCTAATTAGCCTTAGAAAGTGCACGGGAGGTGGTTCCAGAAGTTGTACCATTGGTGCTGATAGGTGACTACACACTGCTCCCTCGGACATGCTTTTCATATTCCAGCATCGGAACAGAGGGAAGGACAGTAGGTCATATCCAGGGATGGCCTAAGAAGATGCTTGCAGCTTTTTTTTTTTTTTTTTACTTTGTCTACTTTGACCATGTGCTGCTGTCATTTCTTCTTATAGCCTTCTCTTTGGCAGATATCTTAAGTCCTATTACCTCTGCCTTCTCTGCACTCCTACTGCAGATGGCGGCATGGCTGAGGTCCCTGAAAACCCTTCCCTCTCTTTCTTTCTTCTCTTCAAATAAAAGTACTTAACTTATGTTTCTCTCTCCAGGGGCTCCTCCTTACAGCTAATTATCTAATTCAAACTGATAAGACACTGGGTTGCTAAACCTCTCAAGGCATGTACTTCGATTTAACAAAGATTTTTCTGAAGGCCATGTCATAATTCAAAGGAATTGCTGAAACAGGAATATTGGGCACAGGCCTGGACAAGTGGGGCTGGTGGGATTTTTGGAGAGACTGATTTTAAAGGGTCAAGTATCTTATAACTCACAACACACATATGGTGTTCCGGCTCTGACGTCGGGACATCTGTTCACTGTCACATACCCGGGGACCAGAAAGCTTCTGGGAAGAAGTCAGCATCCATGTCCAATCCATGCGTATTTGAGTACTTCGGGATCAGGGCATCACAGACAAATAGAATTCTGCCCTACCCCACCATGTGTACTGAACCTTCTCCCCTTCCCTATTTTGAATTAGCATTAAAATTTATTTTAGTTTCCAAAAAGAACATTGCTAAAATTTTGATAGGGCAAAAGAGAAAATTGATTTGTTTTTCCTAATGATGGCAGTCTATTAAAATCAGCACCATCATTCACACCCCTGGAGCTGCTTTTTTGGAAGGGATTAGAAAGTCAGGATTCGAGTAAAAACAAACAAAAAACTTCTTTCATAGAACAGAGACAGTATAGTAAATGAAGTAATCGAATCATGTGTCTTTCTCACTTGCTCCCTCTCTTTTATTTCCCTTAGTCCTTCCTCTTTTTCTCCCTGATGCCTTTCTCTTACGCCCCTTGGTTAGTCTCTTTTGTCCTCCCACTCACTTCCACAAATTCTTTCTCTAAAAGAAGACAATCAGAAAATCTCAGCCATTTATCAATCCTCTGTAAATCTTACATTTATCTATGAGGGAAGAGTAGGTTATGAACCATGAACTTCAGATGGCTCATGAACTGATGGCTGACATTCTTACTCAAGATACTGCCTCATCCATCACAGAGCCAGGGTGTAGGTCCTACAAGTATGACTTAACTAAATATAAATGGCTCCTGACTGTTATACTTGGAACACAGTCTTAGCCTAAGCTTCCTTCCAACTAACAGATTTGTTTTGTAAATGCTACATCTGTTGAAGCAGAGAGATATGTTTCAAACCATTTCCAATGAGAAAACACAGACAACAAAAACCATCACTAACATATTTTAACACGTTTCAGGAAAGAAGCCACAAGTGTACATATTTTAGAACTGGACAATATTTCCCCCTGCTCTTTTATAATTAAACAAATAACCCATTACTGTTAAAAAAAAAAAAAAAAAAAAAAGAAGATTGAATTCATCTTGACCTATCATTCTAATACTAATTTAGACTACTATGTCTAAGGTACCATATTAGGAAAATTACCAACTCTAATCGAAGCAACAAATTTACCAAGGTAGATTTTAGAAATTCATTCAAGTACCAAGGAAAGTGAGGTTCACAGGAGTTAAGGTATGTATGCATAAGACACAGCAGCAAATGGCAAAGCTAAAATGTGAATAGAATCCTGACCATTCCATTGACTCAACTACAGAAGAGTCAAGGATAAATTGCGGCAACACTTCAAGGCCCATCGAATATTTGTTTTAAGTTTATAATCCCAGCATGAACTTGGTGGTTAGAACTGCCTATATGTGCCTAGCAACACAGAGGTAGCCGTTCAGAATTGCAAGCCTAATCATGTCTTTGTGAATGAAGAGAGAAATTTTGTTATTGTTGCTGTTCCGATCACAGCCACCAGTCTCCCCCGGTTCCCCTCTTGCTTACACTGGTCTAGAGCAAAGGAGAGATTGTAACTCGCTGCAGGCAATGTGACTGCATGATCAGCTCTGCTGAAAGTTGGACCAGAGAAGCTGGTCAAATATAACTGCAAAAATCAGATTTGAGGATTAGCTATGGATTTCATTTCCTATTTTCCCCCTGGATAAAGGCAAGTTGGCTATATTTGTATCAAATTTATCACCTTTCTTAACTAACTTATTTATTAGAATTTCTATAATCTTTCCCTTCTAGACATGGTGGGATATTTTAGAATGTAACATCTTGAAATGTGGATATTATATCTGTTTAAATGGCTTCATATAAATTTTTTTACATGATTTTGTATAAGGTGACAGAAAAAGGTCTAACAAATTTAAAAATTGATTTTCTAAAATATAACATTATTAAACTAAACAAAGTACTTGAAGATATTTACTAGTATATTAAATTTAACTTTACTTTTATTTCCACTTATTTTTATTTCTAATTTGGTAATTTTGGAAGTAGCTACAGAATTAAATTTTATTGATTGACAGGCCAATTGAAAGAGACAGAAATGTATACATGTATATTTTTCAAGAAAAAATAATTTATAAGTATATCAATTCATTCTATGTGAGAATAAATTTATATTCATTCTCTATGTGAGAAGTCCAATATTATCACTATCATTATTTCTCACACAAAGATATTTGACAAATATACTATAAACTGAAAGGTCATTAAAATAATCGCACATTAGATATGTTGATTAAATTAGGAAAAATAGAACTGTTGTTTTGATGAATTATTTTACATAACATTCATTTTCAAGAAGACAATGCACAAGCTTCTTTATTTTCAGTCTCCATTTGCTCATATAGACACACATTAGAATAAAGTGAGAGCACGTAGTTTATAGATTTAATTAAACTCAGAACATACCACTGTCTGTAAATCCTGCCTATAAAAAATGATCACTGACCATGGTCCTTCATTTTAAGAGCATTTTTTTGACCAGAAGTAGACCTTTTAAACTCTGAATTTCTGCTTCCTTTTTTTAAAAAAAGGATAATAATCACCAGTCCAATCTACTTCAAAGATCATTTCAGGACCAAAGATGCCTATTTTATACAAAACTGAAGAACTATAAAACATTATGTGAATGGGAGGTTATTACAATAAACAGGCAAACTGAATTGTTAGTCATGTTACAATTTCTTAATGGTTACTGGAATAAAATTCCAAATAAGTGATTGTATTTTTTCCAGTCACTCTTCAACCACTAAAATACATCACACATTCTCATGTGCTTTTTCATAAAACAGTAATAGACAATGTTGGCATTACTTGATATGACAAGTCACAGTGTACAATACATCCTTCTCCTTACCTCATTAATGAGTATAGCAACAAAATTTATAATAAAAAAAAAAATAACAAGAATGATTCTCAGGGGAGGAGTTATAAATGGGGGGTAAAGCAGATATAGACATGTTATCTTTGTATTTATGAACAAAGACACACAAATCACTTCTCTTAACTGTATATGAAGGTATAATGCATCTCGCCATAGGTAGGTAGGCAAATGGGTAGATAGTAAATGGAGAAATCATTAAAAATATTGTAATAATATTCTATTTATCTCCATAGAGACAAATTATAGAGTATAATTATTCTATTTATCAATGGCAAAGGTTTATTTCAAGGAAATAAAGCTATCAAAGAGAGCCTGTCAGGCATACTAATCTTACTTGTTATTTTATTTTATAGATGAACAGATAATATCTGTCATAGCTCATTTAAAAAAGAATTGATAGCTATTTTACACCTATAGTGTTACTTTGATGATTATGCATTACCTCCTTATATTTCTAATATGCTTTGAAAAAATTACTCTCTCCCCATGTTTTACCACATTTTACCACATACAGCATTTAGATATACTCTTCACTTCGAATAGTTGAATTCTTTTAGAGCAGGGAATGCGATTTATTTTTTTTCTGACCCACCCAAAATGACTCCATTTCTTAGATGCATAGGTATTTAAAAATGCTTTTGTGTTGTGAAATTATACAGAAGCAGCAAATAGAATTAGTATGTAATCAAACTTATTTGGCACTAGAAATTGATAATTTCCAACACTGGAAACAGGAAAACAGAAACAGATAAAAAGAACAAGAGTGCAGCAACTTAGAATCAGTCCTTTCGGAGCGACTCAGGTATTCATCTTCTTACTCCTCCAAATATCACTAATTGATAGAACACTATAATAAATCAGTTAAGTTTTGGTGACTCAGCAAAATGAAAAAGCTGCAAATTATTTCAAAAAAACATTTTATAGAGACATTATAGTGTATATATCATATGAATCCTTTCAAATGAATTATTAAAATATATGTTCATTATTAAAGTACTGAAAATACAAAATATTTTTATTTTTCTCCTTTTAATATTTTCTAGGATGACTTTTATCAGTACAATGTTTTTTTAAAAAAAATTATATTTTATTATTAATTTTTAGTTTGTAGTTTGGGAGCTTACAAAAGATTTTATTACCTAGTAGAAATATCATGGGGGTTGATTAACAAACACAAAGAGTGTGTGGGTGGGTGGGTAGGTGTGTGTGTGTGTGTGTGTGCATGTGAAAACACTCAACAGTCTCTTGAATATGTAGCTAATGAAAGAATAGTCATTAGTCAAGGTTTTTAAATTAGAAGAAAACTTAGGTTTCATACAATTAGGTATTTTTTTTTAATTATATGAAGTATTAGAAGTTTTCTCATGAGAAATTAAAATATAAAAATGAGGGCTCTAAGATATTTTACCCAGACACACAAACATTTGGAAAAATACTTCATTAGCTGATATGTTTAAACGAATGATTTCCATTCTTATTCAGTCACCTTTTCATTAGTATGAAAATGTGATCTCTTTGAAGCTTGATTAGTGGGTTTAAAGAAAATAAAGTTACCTTTTTAATCTCAGAGTTAACTGCGAGGCAGAAGGGGTGTACTGGTTACCTGAGGGGTTGAAATTGTTCATGTATGGCAAAAATTTAATTGATTGGATGCATCCTATAAGCAGAAGATAAAAACAGCTCCAAAGTTGTCTTTCTTCCCAAGAACTAATAAAATTCTATGTTAATAAGAGAAAATAAATAACCTTTACTCTTCTAATTTCCTAATTTGCTCAGTAAAGCTTAATACATTAGATCTGTCTTGGTTCCACAGCCTAAGTTTATTGACATAAATATAGATATTACATCTTCACATAGATATTCCCCATAGGAGTCAGCATAATTTATTATTTTTTACATTTTGAAAATTCTCCCTAATTTGAAATTAAAACATAGTTAAGGAGATTAGAAAAAGAGTGACCTTCCATTCCATTCTGTCAAAAAACATAAAAGACTGGCAGATGATGGATCTGTATATCATTAATCTTTATTTGAAAAATAGTTTGTTAAAAAAAGAACCAAACATATGATTAGCCTTATTCTCAAAATTGCTGATTTTTCACATTTTTGTTTCTAAGAAAATCTTGTTAAAATTTCCAAGAATAAGAAAGGAGCCTATAGAGTTAGCTCTTACTCATTTTTATGTTGGGACCAGAGAGCAAGAGTTCAAATCTCAAAAGCTATGCAATTCTGGGTGAGACACTTTACCTCTGTCTTATTTTCTTATTTGAAAGCAGGAAAAAAAAAAA
>CM053516.1:4708312-4733840 GCA_028627145.1 Eidolon dupreanum | reverse complement strand
AGCCCTGTGGGACTGAACAAGGGACAAACCATTTGGAAATAAATTTATTTCTCATTATGGTAAATGTCTACCCATGATATGAACCTTCTCGGTATTTACTCAAGAAAATTAAAACATATGCTTACGGAAAAAGGACCTTATCATAGAATGTATCTTTCTGAAAGTAATTAAAAATGTTTAACATTAGTAGTATTTTTTCTCTGAATTGTAGAATAGTTTTTTTGTTTTGTTTTGTTTTGTTTTTTACTCTTTAACTTTAGAAAGATTTCTTAGTATATGCAACAACGTTCATGGTATTTCTTTGTTATCTGACGTTACCACTAAAGATATGAGAGATACAGTAGAGATGCATTTCTCTATCAATGATTGGGCATTACTAAGTGGTTCCCCAGAGTCTTCTCTTGTATACTTTGCACAGTGCTGTGCTGTGTATGTGAGAATAAATATTGATAAACTACTAGGTTCTGATAAATCTGGACAGAGAAGTCATTTTGCCTTCTCAAAAAACCCTGTGAGGTACCATTATTTCAATTAAAGAGACAGAGAAAATTTCAATTCAAGAGAGCACAGCACCTTGCCCGTAATATATTTATCCATTTCAGCAAATTTAATCTACCATCCGTATTCCAATTTTGTCAATTTACTAGTGTTCTTTACAGCACACATCTTTCCCTTCTTTTTCTGCCAGTACGGGATCCAGTACTGGACTGGGCATTACATTCAGTGTCATATCTCCTTTAATCTGGGTTTAAAAACCTGTATTTTATCACTCATGCAATCATCGATACACACTACACCTATGCACGGCTGGTTAATGCATTGATAATTCAAGAAACAGGGCAATAGGATAATCAACTACTACTTACTTGGATGTTTCAACAGCATCTAATTGCCAGCAACGGTGCTTATAAACTCATCTACCCAGCTACATTATTCGCTCACTCTAATTATCTGTGTACTCTTCCTCCTGTGGAGGCACCAACTTTCCCCGGAAAAATCTAAGCTTGGGACAGGCATTTCTGGCCATGCATTCCAGCTGCGCTGCTTGTTGGCTGTAAGGCATACATCAAGTTATTATTATTTTTTTTAATTAGGCTATTAGTTTTTGGTTGATTATAATTCTCGCTTGGACTATTCGAAGAAGAATATGACATCTTACTTTTTTATATGACTTCATTCTCTTACTCGAATAGGAAATTCTGAGTGAAAATTAATGTGTGGAACAACCTGAGCTGTGCGTGTTTCTGAGGATAAAACAATGTATCCTCTTGGAGTCCATCACTATTTGTAACAACTAAATGTTTTTCAAATATGTTAGTATGCATGAATTTCATAATCAGAATATTTGCAACATGCCTTAAGATGACAATGGTTAAAATAAATTTTGCCCAGGTGTCTTCTGATGAGCCAGGGATGTCTGGGCATGAGACCCTACCTAAGAAGTCAGTTCTCAGAGCTCAAATGTGTGGAGTGAGTTGGCTTTTCTTTTAAGAATAAGAAGCTCAAATGCCTAGGAAAAGAGTTTAATTATGAGTCAAAAGTGATATAGGAGTGCCTGACTATAGAATTTAACAATAGCACACTAATTTGCATTTAAATATTTGCGAGCTCAGTGCAACAGGATGAAGTCTATTCAGTTATACAACAGGCGTTTTGAAAAAACATGTCTGGTTGATTAATGACTGGAAATAGCCCCAATGTTATACAGAGAAGCTGTTGATGCTACAGCACATAAAATTACATAAAAGGTATTTTGTCAATGTAATGTTTAACCTACCGAAATATGTAAATCAGAAATAGTCACAAATATAAAATTGAGAATTTTTAGAATAGCAAAAGTTCACACATAAAAATGATCTATATTATTGAAATCTTAAAAATGATATCATAAAAAAATTACAGTGATATCATAATAAATTAAAAAGTAAATTCATGCCAATCAAAGTAGGGGGCACACCGCTTTACCCTTCAGCCTCTGCTAGAAATACAAAAAGCAGAAGTTCTTTGTTTAAAACTAGCAAGGCACATAAACTAATTTGCTGCACTGAGGCTTATAATTGATGTTTTCTACTCATTTCATATCTTCTGTAAGTACAAAACACCTTTAATTTTCTTGAGGCCATCTATCACTCATATCAATGAAAAATCATATTTATCTCAACAAAGGCAAAGATTTGTTCAGTTCGGTGATCCTCATGCTATGAATGCAGATTTGTAAGAACAGTGTCCTAGAGTCTTGAGTAGCAAAAGTAAGAATTCTTGGTAAAAAAATAATTAATATGCAATAAAAAAAAACAACATTATGGATGAAAATCTAGTGATCTATAGCTATGATCTAAAGCTAAGACTAGCCATTTTTAAACAATAAATACACTTACTTAATTTCTATTTGAAATGTGCCATCAGTTTTAGTTTTGCTTTCAAATCCTATCACTAAAACTTAAAACACTTTTCTTCCATGCTATTGAAAATGATAAAAATTGAGGAAAGAGGCATTAACTAGAGCCAGGTTTAGGGGGGAAGAAAATGCATCTCATCTGCCAGTGCATCCATCACGTGTAATCGTGTGTAATCAGTACCTGCTGTGATAGGTGGCATTATCTCTGCAATACGCAAATGTGAATGAGGCATCAAAGTGACCATCTCTCAGCTGAGTATTGGTTATGCATCTATCATTTATACCAGAAATTAACTGAAATGCCTCTTGGCAATATCACTATTGTTATTTTTCTCTATGTACCAGAAAGACGTATTTTGCTTCTGAATAAATCCGTTTCTCCTCAAATTCTGTGTGCCATCCTGGTCTTTCAGCTGATCTGAGGTAAGCCTGAAAATCATTTGCTTTGATTTTTCTATTTTTACTTGTTTTGTTTTGCTGTTTACCTTGTATTTCCCCTGAGCACTGAGCTCTTACCTAGAACAAGTGAGGATTATAGACATGCTAAGACCTGGAGACATGTTCCTAGCCTTCCACATCCAACCCTTAGATGTGCAAACTATACACTTGGCTCTCTAACTCCTGGAACTTCAGATCTGACTTTCTCTTTCAGGTATCTGACTTCTTTGAGAGAACAAGTCCTAACCAGCTTTACTTTTAGCATGTAAACCCTGTCAGATAGGAGCAAATCAGTCTACCTAATTGGATATAATTATCAAAGTCTAGTTTTCTACAATACCTTATGGGTATTGACATTCAGAGATAGTAACAAGATGTCTTGTCATAGCATCCTAGAAATCTAGAAAAATTGAACTCATAAAAACAGAGGGGAGATTGGTGGTTGCCAGGGCCTGAGGGATGGGGCAAATGAGAGATCTTGGCTAAAGAGTACAAACTTTGGATTGTAAGATGAGTAAGTTCTAAGGATGTAATAGAAAACATGGTCACTATAATTGACAGTGCTGTATGTAGTGTACAGCTGAAATTTGCTAAGAGAGTAGGTCTCATGATCACCACACACACACACACACACATAAAATTTTGTGACGTGATGGATATGTTAACTTACCTTATTGCAGTAACCGTGTCACAATATGTGTGTATCAAATCATCGCATTGTACAAGTTAAAGTGATGCAATGTCATTTGTCAATATATCTCAATAAAGCTGACAGAAAAGCTTCCTAGACTAGAGAATCAAGATTGTCTTTGTCATTACCAACACAGCCATCTCAAAGAGAAAACCATATCAAAAGTTTTCATTCCCAGCCATGATATGTAGTAGCAAAGGAGAGAAAAATCTTGACAACCTTGCATTATTCATTTTGCTTAGAGGTGTTACAGATGTGAAGGCATGATGGCATAAAAGATTCATGATTGAAATAATAGACCTATATCTATATCTATGATCTCCTTTGGCAATCCAATTCCAAAAGAATCAGATGAAACAACAGTACCAATAGTGTATTTATAAGGAATATATTATTTCAAGGAATTAGTAATACACAGAAATAATCATCAAAAAGAATTATGATACTTTAGACTTAATTCGACAAGTGCTCATCCATCCATTCATTTCATAAACATAACTACATTAAACTTAGAAGTCAAGTTCAAACTAAGGGCACAGGTACAGAGCTCTCTTTGAGCTTTGTTTAATGGTGTCAAAAACAAAGGAATCAGCAACTATCACATGGGCTTTTATTAAGGAAGCTCAGTTTGAGGTATCTTACAAATACAATTTGAATTCATAATAAAATATTTAAATTCTTAACTATATGATTGTAGAATTGCTATTAACAGATGTTCATATGTTTTATAAAGTGATAAGATTTACTTCTATCTTGAAATTAATGTAAATTCACATATACTTTTAGTAATGTGTAAAATTTAAAAAGTAGAATTTTTAATCAAAGCTTTTGATGTTCCAAGGTATTCAAATCACTCCTAATTTACCAGCAACTTCTGCTTTATCTTTTAAAAGAAATTTGAGCTCAGTGCTTTATTTAAATCTAATTTTGGGGACTACTTCAAAGAGCTTTTTTTTTTTTTTTTTTTTAGTAAATAATGCATTTGATAGTATAAATAATGAATTATTTGAAAATTTCAAAAAGTCTAAAAAATATTGAACTGCTAATAATACTGCTTCTCAAGGATCATTTTAACGTCTCAATTCTACCTTTAATAATAAAAATAAATTTTATATTATTGTTGGATCATTGGTAGATGTTACTCTGAAATATCTCTGTTGATCAGTTAATATAAACAATGAATCAAAATTTAAAGAGCCAAATTTCTTGTTCTTTGTTGTTTATATTTTTAAATGTTACATAATCATGAAATAAACTTATATAAGGCTGTTGTGTGTCAGAAAAAAAAAAAAAAAAACTTCAGAAAAGAATTCAGCAATGCTAGGAAGATTTTTGTGGATATGAAGAAATAATTGAGTGCTTGACATCTAACTTTATAGGTCAAAAACTGAAAAGGAAACATCTGAAAATAAACTTATATAAAATTGTAGAATTTTAGTTGGGAGCTAGGTTGGTGGTTTCGTAAAACAAATTGAGTATGTGACCTGGATTTCAGAAGGTGCAAAGAACAAAGTGTTAGTTAAGAGCTAGAAGCCACTTTGGTTCATGGACTCTTGAAATGGTGGATGGATATGATCAAGGTCACCTATGGCCACAACACAAATGGTCAGGGAGGAGGTGAAAACATGAAAGAAATTAAATTCTAGTCTTCTAGTTATGAGAAATGGATATTGGGGGCATCCAGGTCTTTCAAAGCTGAAGCCAAATAACAAGGTAAAGTCCATGAACTGATGAAAACATAGTATATAAAACGTATCACCTTGCAATAATAAGTGATCAGTCATCTTTTTATTTTCAGCTCATTTTAAAAACTTGCCAACTAGTAAGTAAAGTTAAAATAGTTTTGGGATCTCAAGTGAATTAATTATCTATCATAAATTACTTCTGAAAAATTAATGTTTTAAATTTACATTTTCTAGTTTGCATATAGAGAAACATTTGTAAAACCATGTATTTGTAAATCCAAATATACTTTAAATGAAAGTAAGTTTTATACATTGATTATAATGAGGAATGATCTTTCTAATCTATAATATGGGCATAAAAGTTAATGGGTGTATATGTTTTTGTGTGTGCTTATATATACGCACACACATACATATACATATTTGCAGTTGTCCTTGGGGATGTTTACTGTATTAAAAGCTAAATGAAACAGAAATTTAGAGTTATGATAGCTAAAAAAAAGCAAACTGTTCTCAGGCATCATTTATGTTAATGCATAAAACACTCTCCTAAGCATGTAAGTACTCAAAATATGCAGCTTTCTGAAACAGTTACCAGAATTTGCTTGTGCTGCAGCTGATCACATTTTTGTATAAGTGCTATTATGTAGATTTTGAAATAAAATTTAAGGTCAAAAAGTATTCTCATAAAATACATATAACAAAAACACAGTGATTTAATCATAATCATCAGGAAAATGGAAAAGTGATGTACAGAAATAAAATGTTGATTTTCTTGTGTTATATGAGAATAAAATATGCTGCTTTGATCTGGGTAATTAGAAAAATATTTTCCTTAAACATAATGACTATCAAAATATAAAAATTAAATGTATTGTTAAAAATTACTAAAGAAAAATATAATAGAAACATGATTGGTAGAGTGAAAGAGGGTACAGAAAAGAGTTTAGATATCACAAACAAAAAAGTATGATTTATAACTAAGCTCACATGCTCTACTAAGAACAAATCTCTAGAAGTTAGTTAAAAAAATTATAATATAATTGTATGAGTATAAAAGAGATGGAAAGAAAATTACAAAGATAACAGGTTGGTAGATGAGAAAGTGGCAAAGAAAAAGAAAGCTAAAATTTTTTAGTCTCAATATTTGTCAGGCATTTTTAAAAGGCCTTCCATGATACAACTCTCAAAAGGAATAAGTAATATAAGCATCATTATTATCTTTGTGCTATAAAATGTGAAAACTGAGGCTTAAAGAAGTTTAATAATAGTAACAACTGGCATTTATTAAACATTTATGTTCTAAGTCAAAAAATATTAAATAGGGCAACATGAATAATTTACATTTTTATAATATTAAATCTATGATTAAGATACTATAATTATGTACTTGTCTGCATGAGTAACAAGCTGCAACTAGAAAAAATTCTGGAAATAAAATATAGGGATAAAATAGTAGAAAATAATAAAAATGTCTCAGCTTCTGACAAATCAAGCTGGGAAAAAATAAATGAGTATAAAATGGTTCTAAATAATATGGTCAATGTATTTGACTTAAAAAAATAATAACTATGAGAACTGTAGCACAGAATCTAAATTAACTTTTACTTATATATACAGTGTTTATAAACTAAGTTATAGGTGGCCTAAAAGAATTACAAATTAAATCTCCAAAAGAATAAACCAGACTATAATAAACACACAAACCCATACAAAAGAAAAGAAAATGTTCTAATTTGACATATTAGAAAAAAAAAATATGTTCTCAGTCTCTTGAATTCTGGGTATAACACATAAATTATAAGTTAGTCAAAGTTATAACTGCCGATAGACTCACTGTTATGAATGCATACAGAGTTAATAAAGAATGAAATTGAAATAGACCTTATCCAAAGAATAAAAATATCAAAAGAAAAACAGACTTATGAATACAAAGGGGGCATGAGCACAGGTACAGAAATAATTAAAATCAGTACCACGTTATGTTCCATTCTATGGCGATGCATATTAAAACCTTGTTATAATTGAAAATCTTTTGGGGAAAATAAGTTATAAAACATGCTTTGCACAAATGAGAAATCCTGAAGAAATCTATAACTAGGATCAATTAATAAAACTCTTCACCATTTTTTCAAAATACTTAGTCAATAAAACCATAGCTTAAACAACTGTTTAAATTTACAAAACAAAACAAAATGTGAGAGTTGACAGCAGGAGATGAATTGTGTCGACAGTATTGTCAGGCAGAAGAAACAGATGGAGAGATAGTAATTGACTTCACCCAGCAAAACAAGTTGAAATCAAATCCCTACAGAGGGAAATTTCACTACTACAACATCCTAAAAAGACACAAAAGTGGAAAAACCATGATGATAGTGGATAACTACACAGACAAAAGCAGCAACACTAGTTGAAACGACGATGGCAGTCAGATGCTGACAACACGTCATGGGTCCCTCCTCTCCACACCTCGTCCCACAAACACCCCAGCCAGTGTTAGAGACTTTTTCCTGGAGAAATTGGACTCTCTGAGAAGAATATAGTTCATGACATGCGTGTTCTCACAACAAAAAGATATATCTGGTCACGCTACATAAAAGTCAACTCTTGTCACGATTTGAAATTAGCTCACACTCTATGTAAAAGACCTACCTATGAACTTGGTATTAAAATAGCTATCAGAAAGTCAGTTTTAAATGGGAATGGAATGTCCATAGAAAATATTCTTCCTAGTGTGCAGTACTGGTCATTTCCTGTTTCATAAAGTGGCTTATGTTCAACCTCTAACTCATATTCTTTCTTTATGCTATTCTACTTGGAGCCATACAAAATATACTCAATATAAATAACACATTAAACCAGAATAAAAAGAATGAGAGAACATTGTTGCTTATGTAATAGAAACAATCACCACTTCATTGATGGCTAATTGGTTTGGACCACAGAGAGAGAGAGAGAGAGAGAGAGAGAGAGAGAGAGAGAGAGAGAGAGAGAGAGAGAGAGAGTGTGTGTGTGTGTACGTGCGTGCATACACACAGAACTTAAATGTTTGCAGTATTTTCTAGTGAAAGCTAACTCTAGAAAGAAAGATAGAGGAGGATAACCATCTGTAACACTTTAAGAAACAATCTGAATATATATTTTGTTACATCTCCAATATAATCATAAATTCAAAACAAGTTTGTAACCATTTAGATTAGCTTTCTTTGTGATAAGCGAACTGTCCTTTTTTCTCATCTTTGTGAAACAGTCAAACTATTTTCAAACTCCAGAGATTAAAAGTGCTTCACCATCCCAAGTATTAATTCAACACTTCCTTACTAACTTATTTTGTGCCTAATATTTTATTCCCCTATGTTTATTACTGAGGATAAAAAAAAGTGAATGAAGAATGGTTGAATAACATGGAATGAAATGGGAATCTATAAAAAATAAATAATATTTAGCCAGTGAGAATAAAGGAGAAACATGATAAATGCATTATGAACTTTAACATTTCAAACATTAAGATATTCCAATATAGCATGTTCGTTTAGATGTAGTAGTCATATTTGATCTACCACATTTGTTAATTTTTATCCATGGTAACTTTTTAGCATTATATTATATGACAAAAATATTTAGTTGGATGATTTTTATAGTACTTGGGAGAGTTTTCAAAAGCTTTCAATGTCATATACAGTTTCTGCTGCAGCAATTGTTGATACATATTTAAGGCTGTCAAGACAGAATTTATTAACATATATAATCAAATTTACATATCTTATTGAGACACCATATAACCTGTGTCCCTTGACAGATTAAAGAAAGCTGTATCATAAATTGTGTAAATTGAGCCTCTGTTACATAGCTTACCCAAAGCATAGCTCTGGCATTTGCTTCTTATGACAGGATAAAAATAAGAGTCTCATAAAAAACAAAACAGACAGTCTGTCATTCTTTCCTAAGAAAACATTTGTCAGGAAACCTTCAAAAATAATTGGGTAGAAAATGTGTTAGTTTCTACAACCCACTGAGTCATTTTAAGGTGCATCTGAGCATGTTAAATTGTGGTATTTTTTATGGCCAACCTAGTTGTACAATGATGTATTTTCAAAGTTTTCTCAAACTTGCTTTAAAAGAATTATTTTATCTGATTTTAAGCTTAAACATTTATTTCATTAAAACAAAACTTTTAGATTTCCCTAGGCTGACTCTCAATGCTCTAGACTGTACATATTTTACAGCTAAATTCATTGTGCTGTGATTTACTTTGACAAATATTGTTTGGAGCCCCACTGTATTTTTTTTAAATGTAGTCAAGATTTTAGTTTTTTAATTTCTCTGCTAAGTCAATTCACATTTTCCTCTGAGAATACAATGCTAAGAGGAATAATTTATCAGTAAAAGGAATGCTCATATTTCAATTAAACAATAGCACTCACTGGTTTATCCAGTTTTATACATGTTTATTTCTTTCACTCACTTGTAATCCATAGCAGAAAAGCATGCCTTTCCATCTCCTGTCTCTTACAATGCCTTTCATATAGCTCGATTAAAGTTTGTTAAATTTTAATATATGTATAAAATTGTTTTTATAAAGCTAGTGTTTGAAGATAAGACAGGTGACAACATTACTAGCCATCCATATTCTATTAAGATTATAGTAGCTTGTTAAATTCTAGCCACCTTCTTTGACCTGATATATTAAAATCATTTTTTGATGTGAAATGTCATTTTAAAAAGGCCAATTTTGTTAAATAAAAGCTCTTCCAAGATGAGAAGATTTTTACTTGATGTCATCTAATTTTACGATTGCCTACCTTCAGCCAGTGTTGATAACTTCAAGTCCATCTAGGAATGATAACACAGTTGTCAGATCAGGAGGTGTACCTCTTAAATTCCGTTAACCTCTAATCTACTCCAAACTCCCATAACCCACGCACTCTGCCCCACCTGCATGAGTCCTATTTCTTCAGTAGCATTTATAAACTGCTTTATATACACATACAAAATACCCTACAAATTAAGAGATGAAAGAAGACATAATAAAAAAGATGAATGAGACAGGTCCTTCCTAGTGACCCATCTTCACATCATTCTGCCTCTCAAACACTGGGTCCAAGAAATACTAGACAATGATTATTAACCAACAAGCAATTCCCCCCACACCCAAATCGACTCGTGTGAATACATTTTTCTTAAGAATGTTATAATAATACTGTAAACATGTAATAATAAAAAGGGAGAGGGAAATATAGTGCTTTTACAGATAAAAAGGAAATGGAAGAGTATTAAGAAAGAAATCAAGCGTCTAAAAATAACACTTTAAACATGTCATGTTACGCTATGTGAACAGAGAATAATAATGTTAGAAAAACTTGGGTAAAATAATTCTAAGCATGGCCTATTACTGACTAGGTCTAATAAATTTTAAAATATCTTCAAATGTTTTAGACAAAATCTCTTTAGTGAAGTGATGCAAAAATATATTATAGATGGGTTAAAACAACTATAATTGCTTATATATATGCATAGGTATATATATTATACGTATGTGTTTTTAGCCATTAAAAGTTTTACTACACTTTTCATAGATACACTAGATATATTGTGTTAAATAATTTGGTGACCACAGATCTTTGGTACTAATTTTTGTTATTTGATGAATATCGTTTTCTGTTAAAACCATGTAGTTTATGTGTTGCTGATATTACAGACATCGTTTAATGTAAAACTGAAAAATCTGTAAATGAAGATACTATGGGTCTATGGGAAGACGTAAGTACTGGATTTTGCTGCCACATCTCATTAAAAACATTTGTAACAAAGCAAGCTCAAATACTGTTAAATCTCAATCGTCACAAAAAATGAGCATGGCAGTTGCAGGGAAAAATGGTCCAGCCAGTTATCCCAGCATTGCTTCACTGTGATTTTTTTGTATCTGATAGAATGTATGTCCTAATTGATAGCTACAAGCAAGTCAGGGAATTTAAAATGCATACTGATTGTGAGATAAGGTTCCATGCTTAACATGCATGACAAGGAGGAAATGCTGGCACACTACAATATACGCTTGTAAGTTTTATTTATGATTAAGAAATCAAAAAGGTTTCTCGCCTATATGCTGAGATTCCAAGAAACGGACAAGAACGAGCTCTTCACACATGAGCGCTGTGCTATTCTTATCCGACCCTAGTGACCTATCTTCCCACCCTCACCCCACCCTCAGGTTACAAGGTGTCCTTCCGATGCACTGGGACCACAGATATTTGGCAGAAAGTTCCAGATAAGAGCTCCAATGTACGAATACACTTTATTTAAAGCGATATATAAGTATTTACTAGTGTTTCTAACATAGCAACATCTTAAATATTGATTCAGTTTTGTAATAATAAATATGTGTAAGATTTTTCTTCTCAAATGATACTCAGAAATGAATTATATATAATAAAGCCTAGTATAGCAATTGTACCTTCCCTAATAGATCATTAAGGCATTTTCCATTCAGTTACCACTTGGCTCATTAATATTGGAGAGGTTATTCATTATTTTTTTCTTTCAAAAATAGGAAATATAACACATTTTATTGTAAATAATCTGTTTTAATATTCAATAACATTAAATATATAAAAAATGATGAATGAGTACCAAATACAAAAAAAAAAAAAACAGCAGGATATATAAATAACAAGATGCATTATTTCAGAATATAACTAATTATGATATAAAAATTAATGTAAAACACTATTCACTGATAGGACAAAACACTTATGACACTTAATTTTATCCACACTGGTGTCACAAAATATGAACAAATGATAATGACAACCAATACACTACAGTCTTCCAATAACCTATCTAAAATGTAGTTCTTCATAGTTGAATATGGACACTTGCCATAACACTACATGTTCAGTTGGTCGAAGTTATATTGTGTACTATAATTATAATTAAAAAAAAAAAGAAACGATTTTGAGAGCATGATGAATTACAGTGCTATTTTAATCTTTAAGAATAAAGCAGTAATAAAGACAAAGTCCCTTCTTTCTTATTTTCTCATAAGGAAGATATTGAAAAAACTGATAGAAAAAAAAAAATATATATATATATAAATATATAAGGTAAGACAGTAATCAATACTATGAAAATATATAAGGCAGGTTAAGGAAATGGACAACAGAAATATAACCATAGGCGATTCACTAAAAGCTTTTCTGAGGAGCTTATATATGACACTTCATCTATTAATATTATGAGGATGGGGGGGTGACAAATCCATTGAAACAGGGGGATAGCTGACAAGAGTTTTAAAAAACAAAGCAGATACACCTTATAAGAGAGTTCAGGAAAGGGCATTGTAATAAATGAAAACTTGAAATGCAGTCATAGAATGAAAATTATGTATGTGACTAGGAAAGAGGTTATCATTGGTTGTGCCTAAGTACAGGATGTGAAATTTTGAGAGAGGCACTTAGAAGTCAAGGTTGTCATGAGGAGCCATTGGGGTGAAGGGCATTTTATGTTACTCTTAGCATGATGCTTTCTTTGTTGATTGGTTTAACATTGAAATCAATGTTAGGATCACTGTTTTAACAGTCAAATTCTGTAAAGAAAAGAAAGAGCTACTTGTTGGAGGAAATGCAGAAAGATCATTCATTAAGTTATTTTAGAGTTCTGAAAAACTGATGGTTAGGGTTTGATATTAACCAGTAACAGTGTGAATAAAGAAGAGAAATAGATTTAGGAGAGATTTCATAAACAGTCATACATGACAACATGACATGATATGGAGACTAGTCAACAGGAAGATACAAAAATAATGGGGAACTTCTAATAAGGTTGATTAGGTAGAACGTGTAATCACATACAATGATCAATGTGATGTGTGCTTTCATAAATATTTTTAGACATGCATTCCCAGAATCAATACATGTAGCTTATGACCTGGCGTTTAATATGACACTAAAGTAGATGCATTAGTTGAACAAAACTTTAGAATATTTCGAGGAAAAATAATACCATATTCACCATAATTTTAGGAAACTATAGAATGTGAAAGTTGACACAGAGGAAGACCAATGTGAGATATAACTACTGAAGAAGATAAATACCTGAAGCCCAGGAAGCAGGGGAGGTTTTGTAGTAGGAGAAAGGAGTACCTAGCCTAATTCTTATGAATTACCTGCTAATCTCTTTTTACTTCCTTTTCATCTAAACTTTAAAACAAAAATCATGTTATAGTTTCAAATACCAGATCAAAACCTTTGTGTTTCCCTTTTCTCCTAGTACCTTATCAATAAGTCCCCGTGAACTCTCCCACCAAAACATGTATTCAATTTACCTCATTTTTACAATGCCACTCACTGATCCAGTTCAATGATAATCATCTCTCACCTTAAGGAATGTAAAAGCCTCTTAAATAATCCCTCTGCTTTCACTGCCTACCCCTATCCATTCTCTATAACGCAACCTGAATGATCTGTTTAAAAACATAAAACAGATCACTTCATTTTCACAGAAAACACCTCAATTACTTGTGAAAATTCAAAATGCATATCATGGCCAACAAGAAGTCAACCATATTTTTCTTATCTCGTTTTCTATGCCCCTCCTCTCTCTCCACTAGCGCACCCCGTACTCGTCTGTGGCCATGCCGATCTCATTTCCTCCTTAGCCTGGCCAGCTCCTCGCCATTTTTAGGGGGGATTGCTCTTCCATCCGCCCTTCACACAGCTCCCAGCCTCTCATTATCCAAGCCTCAAGTCTGCAGGTAGTCCTTCTCTACCTGCTCTGTCTGAAATAGCTACACACTTCAGCTTCAGCCATTCTGATACCTCTAATCTGCTTGTTGGTTGCTTTAACATTGAAACCAATGATAGGATCACTGTTTTCGTGAATATGAGGTATAAAGAGATTAGCAGCTGACTGATAGGAGTTAGGCTCCGTAATCCTTTCTTCCACTATGAAAACTTCCTTTCCTGTATCCTCTGCCTCAGGTATTTGTCTTCTGTATTTGTATCTCACATTGTTTTCCTCTATGTCAACTTTCTCACTCTATAATTTCTTAAGATTATCGTGAATATACTATTATTTTTTTCTTGAAATAGTCTTTCAATGTTTCTTTCATTAACTATTTTATGATCTGTAAATATTTTATTCATTTTCTGAAATTTTAAAACATATTTTTTCCTACCAAATCTTGTCTTCTCTCCAAATACATCAAATAGAATAACAGTGGAAACACTATACTAATTAAATTGGTTTCTACCCCACAATATGTTTTTCTCAAGTCTGAGCACAGAAGTGAAGGCAATGCTAGCAGGTATGTGGTATATTTAGATGTAAGAATGTGAGGGGTCCATGTTTACCAGCAGTGACCAATATAGATCCAATTGTCTGTCCTTTGCATATCATTCTGTTTATCACGGCTAAAGAAGTAAAAACTGTAAGTGACTGCATTCACCATTACCTTTCCACATATAATATATAACTTAAATAGGATGTGTATTACTAAGTCTGTACCGATTCATGTCCTAAAATTAAATTATGCTGGGAATTCATTATTAATAGAAACAAGCAAGTATTAAAAAAAAAAAAAACTTAATGAAGAACTATAGTAATTACAAAGTAATTATATTGCAAAAACCAAAACATCTCTACAATATAAACTGACTGGTTTAATTAGCTATTTCTAAAAGTGTTGAATACTTGATGACTCACTGAAATGAGTGTTTCTGATCGCTTCCCCGATGTTCAGTCCCGCTACAGGGACAGAGTTTGGTCCTAGCTGCACACTTGGGGACACTTCAGATCCAACACTGACGTGTCACATAATGCAGCTTGTGTGTGTGCATGTGTGTGTGTGTGTTTCCATGAATTAAATTGAGCAGTTAACAAGATTACACAGGGGGCAAATGTTAACTATCTTTCCAATAAGCCCAACATGCTTTAGAAATACAGAAAATAAGAAAGCTGCCATTCTGCAGACCAATTACATTTACTCTAAGTGAGTCAAGGGGGTCGCATGGGTGTCACATCCTGAATGCCAGTCATAGAAAAGTAATTGGCAGTGATTGCTTTTAAAAGTTACACTGCAAAGAGCTCTTCACCCTCCCTCTCCACTAGTTTCCATCTGCTCTTTTCTGCAGGCTATGCAAGTCCATCCATGCTAACCTGGCTTCGCAATAGCGACATGTGGAAGTAATGGGTTCATTGCGCCATAATTTAATAGCAAGATGGATTGGTATCAGAAAACTGTGAACGATTGGACACCATTTTTTCTCTAAGGAAAAACAATGTAGGGTTAGTCGAACACACTCACCAGGGGAACTGAACTTTAAGAAGTCCCTTTAAAAATAATAAATTTGTTTAATGGGGAACAAATCAAGTTTTTTGTTTCATACAATAAATTCTTATTACAGACTGATTAAATTACATGTAAAGAAGAAAAGGGGCACTCTATATCAAAATAAAAGGGTTTAAAGGGTCTGTTGTTGATTGATACAATATGAAGTGCATGACCGTATCAAGACTATTGTTAGACTCAAGACAGCTGTTCTGTGGACCAAAACTATCCTGGACTGGACTAAGAAACCGTATCATTTCAGAAAGTGAAGTAATATTTGCGAATTTTTGACATTTTGGTTTTGTGATAAACGGGATGGCACCTATGAGGGGAGTGGTACTAGAGGCTTGTCTCATGCATAAGGGAGATGCGAGTACAGATGAATCCCAACAGGGCCTGTTTCTTGAGAACTGTGCAGCTGCATGAGGCCCCATGCCCCAAATCGCCCCACACTGGTTTAATCCTCCGCTAGCGTCATCCTGAAATTAATAATTTTATCATTGCACTTGTGATTTCTAGGTGAAATCTGATGAAACAGAGCATGTAGGAGAGGCCCGGAGCCTGGTCCTGCCTCCTGCCGGCTCCTCACCTCCCAGGATGGGTTGCATCACTCACTCCTCAACGCTTGGCATCTCTCTCGTCCCTGTGCCCTGCTAGCCACCAGGACGGGTTGGAGGGAGAGGAAAGGCCTCAGTCTGCTGCTGACGTTTGCTGCCATGAGTGTCGGGCCGGGGCGTGAACTCAGGAGCGTCTCCACTGCGGTCTGGCAGGTGGCCCGTCAGTGTCGGTGAAGGCAAGCCTCTTGCCCATCTCCGATCCAGAGATGCAGTGCACCCAGGCACGGAGGTTCCAAGGTTTCAGGGCCTTTGGGGGGTTGCAAGCACCCTCAGATATTACGACGGCTGAGCCACGAGGAGAGGAGATGGCTCTGAAGCATGGGGGTGTGGAGGCGGTGAGAGGCAGGACCTGGCAGCTGACCCCACGGAGGCCCGGAGCAGGTAATGGCCTAACTACAAGGCCGCACCCTCACCTGGGAGGATCCTGTGCCTCTGGAGCCCTTTCTGGACAGATCCCATGCCTGCAGGACCCTCTCTTTCTCTGCCTTTCAGCCTTCTTTTATCTGTCAGCTCTGGTCTGCTAGAGCACATGCAGCTTGTCTGAAGACAAACTGAATGGTGTAAATCTGCGTGGCTCTTCATACGAATTAAATATTCTCTGTGCATTTAAACCTAGCATTATGTGTAAAAAATGAGTGGAGGAAAAATACACTAATATTTTAAAATTTTAATTTTTTCTTTGCTTAACTTTAAATAGCAAATCCCCTGAGAGGACAAAAGACTGGAAGAAGGAAGAAAGCTTTGCATCTTGGTACTTCCATCACACTAGAATGCTCCCAGCCCCCACTTTGAATAAGCAACTCTCATATTCATCTTGCATTGAGTCCTGCAAATTATGTAGCTGGGGAAAAAAAAAAAAATAGCGAGGAAGAGCTTAAAAAGGAAGGGGGGGGGCACTGATTCACTGTGCAAGGTTCCTGCAAAAGTCAGCTCTTAGGAGAGGATGAACCTTAGGCAGAAGTTAGAGAGATTAGCTTTACACGTGCCCCATAACTGAAAAGCGGAACCAGGAGCTGGATGTACAGGGTCCCCATGGAAGTTATTCAGAAAGTAAAATTCTAACACATGAAACAAATGGGAGACTATCTTTTAGAAAACTGGAATTATACAATGTGTTGATTAGAAAACCAACAAAGAAAATGATGTCTTCTGAAGAGTTAAAAGTTTCCACTGACACGAGAATATGAAACGAAGGATTTACTCATATTTACTTATCTATGTTTAATTGAGAAATGTTTCACGAAATTAAAAATAGCTTAAAATAAAACAATTAGCGATGCAAAAAGAACAAAGAGAATATAGAAGGAACTTAGGGATTAGACCTTACAAGGCATTAGATGGACTAATTACTCATTAGCTTACTCTATTTAAGTTAGATAGAAGGACCATCCCCAAGAGTCAGATTCATTAATTACTAAAATTAGACGATAGCAAATAAAGTAAAATTTGTTTTAATCTAGATAGTCTCAAAAGGAATAGATATATTTGCAAGTGCTTGGGATGATTTCTTTTTATACAATTCCACTGAATTGAGTCACTAGGCCATTATTAATTTTGTTTATTAAATATTTGTCCTTGTGTTTGTTACTGACTGATAAAGACCATTATAAATTTTTTTTAGGGGGGGTGCTTTTTATCTGTTGTCATCCCATTATGCCACTGACCTTGCTATGAAGGCCCTTTTTAATGGGTTCTTTGAAGTTTCTCTGATAAAATATGACAAATCAGGCCGTATTTATTCTTTATTCTACAAAAGACATCTTCATTCTGTAGAGTTTCTCTAGCTTATATTTGAGATTCAAATGACTATATATAGGTAGGAACCCAGGAATTTGCATTTCATACAGCATGCTACATGCATGCAGACAGCACACAGAAAATATTTTATATTGAGGCGAACATTCCTTATTTGGTGTTTACTAATCTGTGCTTAAATATATAGATTACTTTTTTAATGTGGACTCTCCCGGGCTAGTATTTTTCACTTTTCAGTTAGTGAGCTTCTTGGAAAAAATAAATGACCTATAAATTGTGTCTATTTTTACTGCTATCGAACACACACATACACAGATCATACATATTGCGAACATAGCCACCTAAATTTATAATTTTGATAGGTTCTATGAACAGGTATTTGTAAAGTACATATGTGTAAAAAACAGGATAGAGTTCATAGTAAGAACATGTTCACCTTTACGGAAATAACTTAAAGACAGAGTAATAGCCACATTATGAGCAGGAAATATTCTTCCAGGACACTGATGGAAACTCTGAGGAGGCGCAGATGTATAATATAAATATTTCTTGATCCCCGCCAGTTTGTGTGACTGCTCGATCCATAACAGGAGAGGCTCATGTGGCAGCCTTCCTCATCCTGTCTTGTGTTTCTGCAATTTGTTCAGAGCTGACTTGGTAGTTACATTTAGACCCACATTCTATTATCACACAGGAGCTACTGCTGGTGCCTCTGCTGATCAATCGTCTCCTGTATCAGGACCAACCTGTCCTTTCACTCACTAACATATATGAAGGGCTTACTCTGTTCCCAGCAAACAGGATAAAAAGCAGTGTCTCTCTCCTCATAGACCTTATAATGGGGTATATATGCACTACATAAGTAAATACATAAGTGCTATGTAATTACCAGATTTACAGTGTTAGGTTTTAAAATACCTGATTCCATGTAATGCCTTTTGTCTCTACTTTCTGCCACTTACTGTCTTACAGCAGAAAATAACTGGCTGTATTACTTAAGGGACTACCTTCTTCCTCATCAGAATGAACTAGGAATCCCATAAATAATCACCCTGTATGGACCTGGATTTTCCTCCTGTTACCTTAGAGATGGTGACCTAAGCCTCTTTAATGCTGTCAGTGCTCGCTTCCTAATACCTGCAGTAATGGAATTCAAAAGCCAAGGGATAAAAAGTGTCTCTTTCTTTAACTGTAAAGATGCTGCCAATTATATTTCATAATGTTTGAATTTTCTGCATAGACTGTGAGAGTATGAGAAAATGCAGATATATTTTCTTTAAGTCTTTTAGTCTGATTCTTATTTATCACACAGCTACTAAAGTTTTATTAGAACTGGTTATTAGCGAGTAATGTAGTCACATGGCAGGGTGGTTAGACCCCTTCCAGATGCTTGGCAAAATAACTTTGCTATGCAAAGACCATGGGGTGGTTTTATGTCTTAAAAATTAACCTTGAACATAATCTAGTTTAATAACAAAACTTTCAAATTACTGACCTAAAATCCTAACTACAACATCTGATCCTGATTCTACATGAATAAAACATACACCAATCTCCTCACTAGTACATCGAATGGTTAAAATATATCTGAAAGCTTTCTGAACTTTGCACTTTCCATGTAGCCATTAGATACCATGTTAGCATTGAAAACTATGTCAAAAATGGTGTAAAAACCTTGTTCTGGAGAAGGCAAAGAAGGATCCGTCCCCACACACAATTTTTATGGGAGATCTGTAGAAACTTTTTTGAACAAATCAGAGGAAATGCCTGGTCATGCTAATCTAGTGCCAAGAAATTAAAATATCAATCATTATGTGTTCAAAAGTCAGGAAATAATTCAATCGATCTCTCAACAACGAGGGAAGAACATTTTTCGTTGTTGATCGTCAATCATATGTGGCTCATCTTCTTAGATAAACAATGCCCAGCTGAAGGTGAATGTACAGACCACTGATCTTACACATTATCACACAAACAGTTATTATCTCACAAACAGTTGTAATACCAAACTTAAGTAGGTAATAAAGATGAAAAATCAGTAACTATTTCCTCGGTCAATTCTGTCAGCCCAGAGATTAGACTGAATTCGCTCTACTATGGAGAAAATTATCCTAATTTAAATGAATAAATTTGAATAGTAAAGTGGTTAGCAAATACCAAGAATGACATGCAAAAGTGAATAACAGTGAAAAGAGGACATTTTACCCCTAATTCCTAGATTTCCAGTTTCCTTCACCATTCATGTCCTTGAGTCAACCACTGTTTCAGCTACACAATTACAAGCACACACATTCACAAATTAATATGTCATTTTAATCACAAATAATGGCACATTAAATATACTTTTCTAAAATTGCCTCTTTTACTTATTATAATGTGAATATGGTAACATATTTTGAGAATTGTTCTTTCCATGCATAATTCTATCTAAGTACTTTGATCTCATGTTTTTAATAGAGACATGAGTTTGTAATTTTTTTAAAATTGATTTACCAATCCTCAAGGCATGGACGTCCAGATAATGTGCTGCAATTCATCTTCAGGTTTATAATACAGCACATTCGTAAGAGTATGTAACTAAGATGAGAAGAAAATATGACTGAGCATCCCAACATTTGATGGGCATTACTAAATTGCATTTAACGATAATGTACAATTCGTAGTCTTAAAATACTATGATAGTGAAGGTTTCTGATTTCTTATCCAACCTAGAGTATTCTCAATACTTTATCATTGCCAATGGTACATGATTATGATATTCCTTTCTATTTCTTTATTTTTTTAATAAGTGATATGGACACCTGTTAAGTATTTAAAAGACATTTGAAGGAAGTGTAACTTCTGGCTGTGGAGGGCTAACTTATGTAAGACAAACTTGAGAAAAGCTAGAAAAGATTTACATATATATGCGTGAAGGCATCAGATCTGCCAAAATACTGAGGATCTGAGGAATGAAGATATTGGGAAGGAGGCGCATGAAGAGATGTGAGCCACGGATTTTTTGACACGAGGGATGTGTCAAAGCAGCACAGAGCCTAAAAAGTTAAGTCTCCAGGGTCAGGAAGAAGAAACCAATTCAGAGCCTGGGGCAGTGGAAGGGACATGCACATGCTCCAGACTCTCAGATGGGGCCAGTTGTACACGAGGAGTAACGACGCGTCGAAATAGACGAGCCCTCACAACGGACTCGGAGCTCCAAGTAACCTCCATTCCTGATTGGAATAGGTTACTCTTTCCTATGGAGAAAGTTTTTATTCACAGGCCAGATTATTTTCACTTTTCTTACATAAAAAAAAAAAGAAAAAAAAAGAAAAAAAAAAGAAAAAAAAACTGGCATTCAATAAAAAGTTAGCCATCTTACCAGGATTTAAGTTTAAATTACTAAAAACTAAAAGAACAATAGGAGACAGTAGAAATGTCTCTATACAGGAAGGTCACGTGTTAAACTTATTAGAGAAAAAATAAAAAATTAAACAAAACAACAGCGTATAATGAGTTCAAAAAACAGATGACAGGATAGAGTCTTTCATTAGAGAAACTAAAATCTAGAGAAAAATAAATAGAAATTTCTATGTAGCGGTTAAAATGAATGTGAGGAATCCAAAGTTACTGATTCGGAGAGATCTCACACACATTACTCAGCAAAAACAAAACAAAACAATTAACTTTTGTTGATATTTAACCTGCAAACCTAGTATTACACAAAGAAATACTTTGTGAAACATTTTCCTAGCATCAGAACACAGTTTGCCTGCTTTAAACTGAGCTGCAGGTGTTGAACAGATTATTATCAACCATTCTATCTAGGACCTCCAAGCTCCCTAAAATTTCTGAAGCTGTGTGTACAGGAGATAGAAACTAAGAGTCCATTTACTAATTCAACCTGCAGACAAACTGGAGGAATAGAATAAAAACCATTCCTGTCTTGTAGAAGCCCACATTCTCTTGCAGGGCAAATACATAAGCCAACAACCAAAAAGAAAAATAAAAATAGTAAAACTGTGAGACTTGAGAAATCCCCTTGACGCATTCAGGCATCATTGTCCCTGGCAATTATTCCCCTACCACGCCTCTTGTATTTGACATTAACTTCTGACTGTCCCTCTTCATCTCTCTTGATAAATCCCCACTGTCCAAATAAGGGCTACCAATTCTCAAGAAAAATACCTCTTTTCTCAATAAACTTCAGACTCTCCAAATAAGGCTGCTAGTGCACCATAACCACCCATTTTGTCTCTTTTCCAAAACCTGCTGTACTTCAGCTGAATACCCTCCAGCTGTACCTTAAACAGCCTTCTGTGCAAAACCCAATAAAGCATCCCACCGTTCTTTCTCAAGTTAGATGTGCCTTTGGAGCTTTTCATGTTCAACATTCTAGAATAAAAGCGTACGCTCAGGATGCTGTGGTTGATTTTTTGCCACTAATTTGCTAGTTAACATAGCAAATTACCAGGGGACAACAAAAAACCAGACACAGAACTTGGCCTTGGAGAGGTGGGAAGTCTGCCAGGGGAGGTCATGTGTGAGCGTAAGGTGGAAAGACAGCTACAACTTCCAACGGTTGTGATTATTCACTATTTGTTCTGTATGCTAAGTATTTTAGATGTTTAAAATTAACTTAATTTTAACAACCCTTTGAGGTAGATTTTTCAAGAGAAAAAAACTCAGATACTGTAAGTTCAAGTCACTCCAAGGCCACACATGCAGGAAAAAGTCACACAAACGGGGAACAGCAGAAGTTATCTCGGAGCCCTTGCGACGATTAAATAAGACAGTGCTTTGTATAGAGTAACTGTTCAAGAAAAGTCATCTGTCATTATATGGTATTATTATGTTCTAAGAATCCTATCAGATCCATTTATACCAATATACAAATTCAGACATAGGATGTAGGTGATAAAAATAAAAAAAGAAAAATCATTGTCCACTTCTCTGATGTGGTCTTCCTATTTCCAGAAGATAGTAAATTGAGCCATATCTAGTGTTCTAAGTAATATTTTAAAATACTAGATAGCAATATAACCTGATATTAAAAGCACATTGTCTTTGTCACTGCTAGTCTGGGGTAAATATTTTGAACTACATGAGACTTTTATTTTTCTCTACAATATGGCCGTAACAATAATACCAAGTGCATTAGATCTCTGAGAGGAACCACTTGCAATGCATATAATGCCATTACTAGTTATAGTTAGGACTCAGGAAGTATTAGTTATGGTGATAATTTTCTCCAGAAAAATTAATAATTGTAAATATTTTATTCATCTCTATAGCACATGTTCCAAATATTTTTTTTTTCCACTTCAAGGAATTATTTTCACACAACAAGTGTCTCCTTTAAAACGTTCAACAAAAGGAGCATTTGTTTACACTCACCGGGGGCAATTGGGAATGCCTGTAAGTAGTTCTATAGGGTGAATATTGGTTAAGTGTACTTCCCATCAAATCTTCTTAAGTTCCTAATGATGACACTTGCAAATGCAAAGATAATGAAGAAAACGGGACACTATCTGCTCCAAAAGTAATCAAAACATTTGGCATTGCCATTATTTCCCTATATCAGAGACCTATTTTATGGATGCAACACATAGCTTCAAGGAGCTTTGAGACCATCGACAGTGAAATTTATGGAACCTATGAAATGATGTATATACTATGTGAATCAATACATTACAGAATGTATATATTATTACATATATACATATCACATATAATAATGAAAACTTAGAAAAACTTAAATACTCAAAACAGAAGAGGTTAAGTCAATTTTGAATGCAAGATCGAACTCTAGACAATCATGAAATTGCTGTTTAAAATGATTATTTAATAGCATGTAGAAGAAACCAGTGGTGAATTTCATGTGAATGATGAGAGCGAGGTGCAGGAGTGATTCCGAACTTACTGATTTGCAAACTAAATGGATTCATGGTTACTGATGAAAAATTCTATTTCGGACATATAAATGTATCTGCATAAGTTATTGAGGAACTGGAGAAAAGGTCTGGGTTGGGGAGAAAATTCATGTCATCAGTATATAGATGAAGACTAAACCCCAGGCACGGATGAGAAAATTTAGGAAGCGAGGCCTTAACTCACCAAAAGGAGGCCAAGAAGAATCTCACTTTATGGAAAAGTTAAATAGTAAAATGTTTATTTTGATTAATTTGGCATGCTATCTCTCACACAATAAAATGCACACTAGTGTACTAAATATTTATCTACAATTACTTCAATCTTCTCCTTTCCCTGCCGAGCATGAGTTCATTAGTGTGCTCCGAATGGGATAGGTAAATTATTGATGTGTGTTGACATATGGTTTATATGCCTTTAACACCTTCTCCACCCCTGGCAATGGCTCACGCCGTGCATTAAAAATAAGTAAATACATGTCACATCCTATGGTCTCAAGTTCTCAACATACCTTGTACTGTTTGAAATTTCTTGCCCAGGACTGGCTAGTCAAGTGTTCAGTCTTTTGTTTTATAAATGGACTCTGCACATGTGAAGTGCCCATAAGCTGATGCTTCACTTAAATTGCCTGCCTCTCGTAGCTTGTTTCCCCTAGACGCTAACTTTCCATAATAAATAATCCCATCTCTTCACAGTAAGCTTCCCCTTAGAAAAATGAAAACAAAAACAAAAACCCGCTTTTTAATCATCTTCATCTTTCGGAAACAAATAAAAAGCTGAAAACATACTGAGATGAAAAACAAACAAACAAACAAACAAACAAACAAAAACACTCCTGAAGGCAGGGAGGAGAGACAGGGAAGGGCTCCCCTACGGATGGGCACGGACCACCCTCAAGTCATTCTTTATTCACTCCGCTCCCTTCAGCCTTGGTGTCCCATGAGACTTAATTAAGCCACCAGCTCCCTCTGGTTGCCACCTCCCCCGTTTTCATCATCTAAGAAAGAGGATTCTTCCTCACGACATTCTTTCCATTTCGTTCTCCAAGACATCTCATTCTTGTTGATTTCTAAGGGTCTTTTTTTTTTCCCCCACTAGTTTCAGAAGAAAAAGTGCTAAAACAAGGAGAATAAAGATACACTGGAGAAATGTTGTGAAAATACAAAATAGGAGCAATGGATTTTTTTTTCTTGTTATTTTGCTCTTTCAGTAATGAACCTTTTGTTTATTATTTTGTAAAGGAAGCAAACGCATCACTGCATCCCAGTTACTCTCTGGGATGCGCGCGCGATCTCTCTCTCTCTCTCTCTCTCTCTCTCTCTCTCTCTCCCTCCCTCCCTCCCTCCCTCCCCCCCCCACTCTGTCTCTGTCTCTCTCTCTGTCTCTGTCTCTCTCCCTCCCTACCCCCCTCTTTCATTCATCCATTCATTTTTATTTAAATAGTTCACTGGATTCCCCTACTCCTCCCCTCTACCTTTAGACTGTTGAAAGAGGGAAGCAGATATCACCGACTGCGTTATTAAGTGCTGACTATGTGCTATACACATGGAAACTTTGTGTCCAACTAATTTAGTTTTCATAAGAAACACATTTTGCAAAGAGGAAATTTAGACCCAGATCAAACTGCCCTCATTCATACAACTAGTGATAAAATCAGAATTTAACTCCTGGCCTCTGACACCAGTAAGTCAGATATGAACCGCTGTC
>CM053516.1:4702494-4707812 GCA_028627145.1 Eidolon dupreanum | reverse complement strand
AATTAACAGTAAAATGCCAGTGATGAAATAGAGCTAGGTACTGTGTTAGATACTCTTACAATGGCAGAAATAGCAAGTATTTAAATATAATTTAAATATATTTTTTCTCAGGACATCCATGAATTTTAATTCCAGCTTCATAAGAAAATGTCTCTAAACAGAAACATTTAATTTTTTTTAAATGTTGTATATGTTTAGATCAAGACAAACATGTATGCCATTTGGAAACATTAGGAAAACTCTCTCACAAATTTTAAGTACCTCTCCTTGTTAAAAGAAAAAGTAGAAGCAGAAATAGTAGTAGAACTCAGACGTCAAGATATAATGATGAAGTAAATTGTGATCTATCTCCATAATAAGATTTTGTATACAGCCATGAAAATGAATAAATTACCACTCTATGCAATGACATGGGTGAATTTTAACAACATAATGTTGACAGTCTGAATGCATAAAGCATGATATATTTGCATAATGTTGAAAAATAGGTAAAATTAAACCATTGTGTTTAGGGGAACATAGAAAAGTGGCAAAAATATAGGGGGAAAAAGAAATTATTCTCATAAATATTAGTATACAGTACTTCTAGGAAAAAACAAGGACAAATAGTCAAAAAACAGAGCCGATGGTTCTGACCGCTGTTAATTTTCTATTTCTAACCTGGGTAATCATTGGATACTTACATGTTTGCATAATTATTTGTCAGATTGTATATGCATGTGTTCTGTTATTTTCTGTACTTGTTTTAAATGTTAATTAAAAGGCTTTAAAAAAAAATAAAAGAACCCCAAGGAATCAAAGTTCCTTGATTCCAAAGATGTCTTAGAGATGTCATTATAGTGAGTCTTGTGAAAGTGAGTTATTTCATCCAAAATTTCAAGTACGGTGTATTTTTTTTTTTATCAGTTTTTGTTTTAAAACTGCAAATACCCTTCTTCTCACCTGCCCTGCCCTGAGGCACACTCTTCTCGGATTCTCCAGGCTTTCAGTGAGACCCCTCTGTCTGTCCCTGCTCAGCATTTTTCAGGCAAGCAGCCTGCTAGTCTCCCCACAGCTTCTCCTTCCTACTGCACCCCACCTTAGTTAGGCCAAGGCCCATTCCCTCAGCTGAGGACTGAAGAAGGGGTCCTGTGACATTCCTCCTGTAGCTCCCCACGTCCCCTATTCCAACCTCACTGGGAGATGAGCCAGGTCTCACCATGACACAGCTCTCTTAGCCTGTGGTTAAGGTCAGCAGCTGTGACTCTGAGAAATAAACAGCGCAGGATCAGAGACGCGGGACAGAGAACCCTTCCAAATTTCAGAAGAGGTACACACAGCCTCTGTTATCGAGTATGCAAATCTCTGTGTCCAGCAACTACTTTCGTTCAAAACATGTGATGAGCTTTGAGGTAATTTCCCAGTTTTACTGGGAATTCTCCCTTCCTCCTCTCTCCCTCATTCTCTTATTCTCATTCTTTCGATCTGGGTCAACTCCTTAATTGTTCTACTTGCCCTGCTGTATTTCAAGAAACAGAAGGAGTGAAAATACCTTCATGGCAACAAATTTAACTGGAAGTCGAACTATGGCCTGAGATAGGGTCATCACCCCCACTTCATTCATGACGGATCAGACATTTAAAGTGTGAGTAACTTAATTAATGTCACAGCCAGTAAGCAGTAAAATCTGAGTCCAAAATCCAGGCGAGTCTGTCTTCACAGCCTGTGCTGTTTCACTGTTCTGCAATATGGTCGCCACAGACTGGAGCGGTCCCTGAGAAGTCAAGGACCTACATCCATCTTCCTTGGCACCGCTGGCAAATAAAAATCTTTGCTGGTCACTGCTACGCCCCTAGTGCACATGATGGTGAGGTTCATTTGGTGTACGTAAAAAAAAAAAAAAAAAAAAAAAAAAAAAAGAAGATCTGTGTGAATACAGCAGAGTTAAACTAACCAATAAATTTACAAACAAGAGATCGTGTGCACGCCATGTGCACTCCATATGTAAGTACTTCGGTGAGAAATCTGGGTGTGGTCATGGCCTGGGCTCCTTCCTCCCCTTTCCACACCCAGTTTACCAAATCATGTCAGTTCAGTGGCTAATACGGCTCTTAGCCACCCCCGTTCTCTCAGTCACCACTCACCCCTCCCGCACAGGAGAGAGCTGTTTCCAGCTCGAATTCCTGTAAATTACTGTGGAAGCTCCTCTTGTTTGTTTCTTCTGTTCCCCACCAACCCACACTCCACATCGCAGCCAGACGTGCCTTCCTCAAACTCGTTCATCGTACGCCACCCGCTACTTAACCCCTGGGCTAGACGCCCATCTGCTCAAGCGAAGCACTTCGGACATGCCCGTGGGCGGCAGGGTCTCCGTCACCTGGCTGTGGCCTCATGCTTCCACTTCCTTGCTCCTGCACCCCACTACTTCTGCCCTGTCTCACTACCCGAGGCCGAGCTCCATCACGCTCTCTGAAGTCAGCTGCGCGCCGTCTGGGGTCTAGGCCCTGACACCTGACACCTGGCAGCAACCGTCCGTGTCCTCTGGGCCGCCTCATGCTGTCACACACGGCTCGTCAAAGTACGCCCCTGCCTGGCGCCCAGTCTGACTTGTCACCCATCGCATCGCCACTGCTAACGACGTGCCTGGTACAGAACAGCGACCCAGGGAATGCCTAAGTTACAGCAGGGAACACTCCACACGTGTAGACATACAGAACTCTAGTCTCTCCCTCAAGGTAGTAAAGGGAAAAGTGGCTCCATAATACACGAAATAATTCATTTCAAAATGTTGCTGTATACTTTCATTTTATAGAAGAAAATAATAAAAATTATTATTAATTGTTGCTCTGAATGTTTCTATGTTTAAAGAAGATACAAACCTCTTATTTACATGTTCCAAATGTCATTCATTCATTCATTCATTCATTCATTCATTTATGTTTCACAACTATAGCACCCAGTCTTCCTAGGTGGTCTCCCATCCAAGTACTAACCAGGCCCGACCCTGCTTAGCTTCTGAGATCAGACAGGATTGGGTATGTTCAGGGTGGCATGGCCATAGACCCAAATGTCATTTTTAAAAGTGTGAACTAAAAATTATATATACGTGTGTGTGTGTATGCGTGTGTGTGTGTGTGTATAGTAATTCAGTTTTACAAGCTGGGCTTTAGATCTAAACCGTTCAACACTACTGAGTGAAAAAAAAATCAATAGAAGATTTTTTTATGATTTTCTATTTTTATAAAACTACAAAAAATATGATATATCTATAGAAATATGGTGCATTTGCAAAAGGGAAAAACATTCGAAATAAAATAACTAGGAAGCTTCTTTACCTAACTGCAGTTATGGCAAATGGATGACTATTTACTTTGTCACTGGAACTAAATGCACTTTGCCTTTCACTGCGGTCCAATTAGAAAATTCCAATATTTATAATCAATCTGAGAAAGTGTTAATATCGAATATTTATAAAGAACTCATACAACTCAACAACAACAACAACAAAAATAAGCAATCCAATTAAAAAATGGACAGAAGACCTGAACAGATATTTCTCCAGAGAGGACATACAGATGGCCAATAGATGTATGAAAAGATGCTCAAAGTCAGGAATCATCAGAGAAATGCAAATTAAAACCACAATGAAATATCATGTCACACCTGTCAGATGGGCTATCATCAATCAATCAAAAAACAAATGTTGGCAAGAATGTGGAGAAAAGGAAACCCTCGTACACTGTTGGTGGGACTGCAAATTGGTGAAGCCACTCTAGGAAACAGCTAAGAAGTTCCTCCAAAAATTAAATATACAACTATATTTTGACCTAGCAATTGCACTTCTGGGTATTTATCCAAAGAAAACCAAAACACTAGTTCGTAAAGATGTATAACCCCTATGTTCACAGCAATGCCATTCACGATAGCCAAGGTGTGGAGCGATCTAAGTGCCCATTAACAGATGACTAGATAAGGAAGTTATGGTAATATATACAATGGGATACTACTCAGCTATTAAAAAAAGAAAATCTTAATCATTTGCAATGACATGGGTGGATCTAGAAGGTACTGAGTGAAATAAGTCAGACCGAGAAAGATAAACACCATATGAATTCACTTATATGTGGAATCTAAGGAGCAAAAGAAATGAACACACTACATGGAAACAAACTCACAGATACAGAGAACAAACTGATGGTTGCTGGAGGGGAAGGGGGTTGAGGGGCTGTGAGAAAAAGTGAAGGGACGAAGGAGTACAAATTGTAGTTACAAAACAGGCACGGGGATTTAGAGTACGGAATAAGGAATATGGTCAATATTATTATGATGGTTGTGTGCAGTGCCAGACGGGTGCTAGAGTGATCGGGGGGATCGCTTCATGGATTGTGTAAGTGTCTAACATTTTAAAATTAAAATAATAAATGTACGTATTTATGTATGTATGCATGTATGTATGTATGTGTGTATGTATGTATGCATGTATTGGTGGAGACAGACATACAAAGAACAACTTGATAACAATAGCAATATGTACCATCAAAGAAAAATACAGATACAAAGCTATAGTAAAAAAAAAAAACAAAAAAATCTGTATGGTGCTGGCATAAAAACAGACACAGAGATCAAAGAACCAACATAGAACCCAGAAAAAAACCTCCTCTTACATGATCAATTAATCTACAACAAAGGAGGCAGGAATCTACAATGGGGAAATGACAGTCTCTGAAATAAATGGTGCGGGGAAAACTAGATAGAATTTTGTGAAATTAAAAAAAAAAATAAGCAAATTATACTTTCACTTATTTTTAGTCAGACTTCTTAAGTGAAAGCTCAGAGCTACATCCCCAAGTGCTTCTGCAAACAAAGTTGGAAACTCTCTGGTTGTATAACCTAACCTCAGAAGACACATAGAATCTTCTCTGTCACACTCGATTGGTTGAAGCAGTTGTAAGCCCATCCATCCTCAAGGGGAGGGTATACAGACACCCTCTCTATGAGAAACATGTCAAAGGAGTTTGGGCTATGTCTTAAAATTGTAATGGGAATTGTAAAGAGATGTCCAGAATATGTAAGACAATTCCGAGCAGCATCCCTGAAGCGCCAGGAAGGAGGAAGCACAAGGCTCTTTGTTTGGTGAGGAGGCCTCCATTCTACGAGTTAGAGACGGATGATTGACAAACTGTCCATTCAAAATAGCTAGACACAGAACTTACACCCAAGGAAAATGCCCATGAATGTTAATAAAGCCAAAGGCAGATTCCAGAACTGGATAAACTGATATGGAAGTTTAAAAAGTGGTAAGCCAATATTTCAAATAATTGCATATTTCATTAACTCAG
>CM053516.1:4667494-4699994 GCA_028627145.1 Eidolon dupreanum | reverse complement strand
AAACATTAAAATAGTACAAATGTCCCCTTCTCTGTAAATTCTTCAACACTCTTGACTTACTTAGAATTAGTGACTTCTTATCATATAGAATTTGATTACAATTTATAATAATTTATTTGCTTGTGCCATTCCTCTGTGAGCAGGTGAATTAGACCCACCACTTGGACCTTAGATATCTTTCAATGCCCCTGGTAAATAGAAGTAATTAAAAAATGTTTGTTAAAGTTTGATTATGAATTCAATATGCTGATTTTTTTGTTTGTTTCTGTTACGATTTTGACATCGTCAGTGATGGAAATTAGTTTCATCAGTCAATATTGTTTTCCAGATATTGAGTTAATATGACCTGATAATAATTTTATACCTATTATAACATTCATATTCCCCCTGGGTATTAGTAGGTTTCCTTCACAGACAAACAATACGTGGGAATAACATTCTATGTTCCCTTGTTTGTTAATATCCTCGTTAGGGAATATTAAAATTATCTCTTTTACTTAAAGTTTCCCTCCCCAGCTGTCAGAGGAATAGAGAACCAAAATTCCATCAATTTTATAATTAATGTACATTGGTCTTTCTTTACTCTTCCTTTCCATGGAGAGGGATGGATCAGACTCCACATCCCAAACAGATGTTCTAAACAGGTTTACAAACCACTTTCTCCTAAGTCCCCTCCTGGGTTTTACTCCCTAATGCCTGAGGCAAAATAAATTTCCACATTGCTAAGCAAGAATATTAAAAAGATTGAAGGTTGATAATTTTCACGATTGTCATTTTGTCTGCATTTTCCCCTTCCATCACTTTCCCCTTCCAATTATTTTTATTTCTAAAGATTCAAATTTCTTGTGGAGATTTTATACACACACACACATATGTAAATCACAAATAATGTAACACCATAGTTTTTAAACATAATACCCTTAAATATTTCAAAGTCCTCACTACCAACATTTAACATTACATAAGACACAGGCATAGTAAAGGGTATACTAACAGACTAACGCATACTACTACATTTTCTATTTAAAAAACTCTGCCCAGAATACCTAACAACGGCATTTAAACATAGAATCAACTGCACCATGTTAAATCTATGACTATGTATAAGTGCCACATTTTCTCCTTCTTATTTAGTTATTTTCTGATATGAAATACCACTCTTTGGGTGTGACACGCCATCCTTTTTCCTAAGCAAATACTGACCAGTTCATATGTCTTGATTTATGTAACCAGAAGAAACTGTCTCCTTGTCCACCTACGAAAATCTTATTGACTCATCTCTTACACATTGGTAAGTCATGAAAATTAAATTGCCAGATTTTGTTTTTGTGTCTGTTCACTGACATTTAAGCTGCCTCTAATGATACACCATACAGGTCTCCTACTCAGGTAGGTGTCTAGGCCTCTGTAATCAGTATTCTGTTTTATTTCCACAGAGATCATCTACTTATACAGACTCATTAAAACATGAGTCAGATATGTTTTACAGTAGATTTTAAGTTAATTATGTTCTGAACTCTTACCTTTGCTGCTTTGGGCATATATTTAAAAAGTCTAAAGTAGATTCTTTTTTTTTTATTTTTTGAAAAAAAAAGTGTTTTTTAAAATTCATTTAAAAAGTTATTTTCAGAGAAAATGCATCTGATTCGAGATCTGACTATAAAAGAAAAATGCTACACGTTAGGAACTCTCTACCAAAGAAAAAAATAACCAGGATTATGGCAAAAGGTTCATTTCAAGGTCACTGCCTTGCTTTGCTTCTGAAGTTTGTTTAGCAGCTGGGAGAAGACACAGAGATTCAAATGCTGGCTTCTTTTAAGTGGAATTTGGTATATTAGCATTTGATCAGAGAGAGAACTACAAACTCTGTAAGAAACTCATCTGATCTGAATTTGTAATGCTTGACAACAAAACATTTTCTGTAGTGTAAATAATAGTATATCTGCAGACTTTTCATTTTAATGTCAGAGACCATATTTTCTATCTAAAAAAGAATAACCAGTTAAATGCCAAGTCTACATTGAAATTTAAATTCCTTTTTCTGTTTTGGAAACTCAAAGATCTGCTGTCCTATAGTTCTATGGAGCTCTTACGTCAGGTCCAGGAAATCCAATGGTGTAATCTTTAGTCAGAGGGCTAGAGAGTCTTCTATCTCAACATGACTTTTAATTCAATTGCTTTCAGGTATCATACCAAATTAAATAAATGCTTTAACTCAAATCAGGACAGTGTTCTAAGCACTTGGAGAAGTCTCTCAGAGGAGAAACTAATTAAATTAACGTCATACCCTTCTGATATTTGGTGACAGCAGAGCAGAAACAGCTTTCTTTGTGGTGTAATTTCAAAGACTTTTCATCAAAAATATCTTCCTCCTCTCCCACACCCCCTCCGAACCATTATATTATCTAAAAATCTCCATAGAAAATGCTTGGAGTTTAAAGACCTATGGTGACCTATATAAACTAGCTTGACCGAATGGCCAAAGAACTGGTGATTGAGATCCAGGTTCTTGGTACGTCGCCACACAGTCTAAGGAAGGGCACCTGAAACTCCATGGTCACCTTCGTGTGTAGTATATGGTTATACTACGTGACATCTAAGAACGCATTCAATTGTTGAGCTTTAAAACTCTGTAATTCTTCCATAAACCTAACAATATCTAGAACGACTAGTTAATACATCAAGATTTCCTCAGGCATTCGCATCATGGAGTAAATAGATTAGCTGACGTTAGCTGCCTATGACAGGGCAGGTGAAAGCATTAATGGCAGGTTATACGGCCAGAACTAATTAGCATCACAGAAGAAACATGACTCTCAGTCTGGGCCACAAAAATGGTTCAGAAGACAGAACCTTAGCATTTTATTGAGTTATCTACCTTAGAAAACTCTAAATATATTTTGATATGATGATGATAACGGTATTTATTTTTCCCATAAGAGACTGGATCAAACTGTGCTTTAAATGAATGTATAATGGGATCAATCAGCCAATCAATATGAAAACTTGGATGTACAGATGGCCTGAATTAGAAGCCTAACAAAGTTGTGGGTCATTTACCTGCTTAGTCCTTGAAATAACAGGGCTGTCAAGCAAGGAGCTTATAGAAATGAATATAGGGCAATTTCAAAACAGTACTAGTTCAGACAAACATCTGGCACTGATTGTGAGTTAGAGAGCAAATGAATTAGATAATTCTCTAAAAAGGAATGACACTATTCTCTGATGAGAATACATATTTAGAGATGAGGTAGGACTGACAACTAAATCAGCCCTAATTAAAAGTGTGATAAACTGAGATGCTACACCCCCCACTCCCATCCTCACTTTGCTGTGCCTCTTCCTCAATGTTTCTGGAGTCTTCTATAAAATCTATAAGGTGTCCATCTCATGTCATATGCACTCAATTACTGGATGCCTATTAAAAAATTTAATGATGATATTTTTAACACACAGGGACATAGGAATCTCTCAAAGACTTAAAAATCTTCAACCCTCGAAATGATGGGTGGATAGGGCACCAGTGATGGCAACATTTGGTGCAGGGGATCCTCTGTCACTCTGAAGACTACTATGTATCATAGCTGTGTATTCCCTGGGCTGTGAAATCTGGAGGCTCCTAATCACATGCAGGCGATGGCATATACTTCTTTGTTAACACCAACAGGGCTGAGCACACAGTAGGAACTCAATTTTCCACTGATTCTTTTCAGTTTACTTCCACTGTCCATGGAGGGCTGTGGCAGAGAAATCAGAGGCTGAGTAACTGTTACTCAGTTACTGGTTCATTTAGTTATCAACTCTGAGTCCCCTGGCAGACACTGAATCTATTACCTTTCTTCACTGAAAGTGCTTATAAGAGTATCAAAGAACGAATAAGAAAGTTCACGTCAAAATCCTTTCACATATATAAAGATATTAGCATTAGAGCTAGCTCTAGATAAAATGTCTCCGAGCAATAATTATCCTTTACAACAAAGTCAAATTCTAGACTGACATCACAACATTTTCTGTACTACTTCTGCATGCAGTTTAAACTGAAACGGAAACAGTGTGTCCACCATAGGAGCTAAGAGATAATACGACTAGAATAGAAAGAAAAGGAAAAAAGAGACAAAGCATGAGAATATGCTGAATAATGTAACAGGAGGGCATCTACATGGAAGTGTGGAAGATTGTTTATTATAACAGACTTATTCCCCCAGGGGTTTTTAAACTTCCCTTGCAAAGTGGACCACCTGGAACACCAAAGACTTTACGCAGAGGTTGCCATCACCTAAATATACTGTTTGAAACTGAAAGATTTTTTTTCTTTCTGTCTTCAAAAAGGACATCAAAATGTAAAAATCCATTTACATCATTTGAGTTCACAGTAACATTCTCTGGAAAAATGCCTTAACAATACGCATAAAAATTTAGTCAGTGAATTTGTATGTATACAGTAAGTCCTCACTTAACATGGCCAAAAGGTTCTGCTACTTTAAGCAAAAGGACATATAATGACACCGATTTGATCATAGGCTAATTTATATAAGAGTTAAGTTCCTACTGCATCTCGTCAGCGCTATAATGAAACGAACTTGAACAAAATGATATTATTGGAGGACCTCCAGTATCTGATTCTACTGGGAAATAATGAAACACAAATTTGAAGAGTTTCAGCAGTTTGCCTTGTGGTGCTGTGCAGTGTTTAATATTTAATTAAAATGAAAATAGGAAATTCATGTCAAAGGTGTCAAAGGTGCAAAAAAAAAATCACTGTTGTAATATATTGAAACATAATACTCTACAGTGGTTATGATAGAATGGCACAGTGATTGAGACACAATTCTGGAGCCACACTACATACGATTTTGACAGACCCATTTGTTCACTGTGCAATCTTGAAAAAATATTTAACCTCTTTGTTCCTTAAATTCCCCATTTTTAATATGAAGGTTATAACAGCAGTGTTGGAAAATTTATCCTATAAGTTAATTCCTACAAATTATTCAGAAATTATAAGTGCTTAATATCTGTTAGTTTTTACTTTAAATTTACTTTTAAGTGAGACTAGACAAGAGTAAGATAGAATTGACTTTTATTATGATATATCAAGTGTGAACATCTTTTTTTTTTTTTTTAATTACTCCCTCCTAAATAAAATTTAAAAGTCTAGAATATCAAAAACTAATAGCTTAGGGTGGGAGACACCCTATGGGGAAAAAAAAAAAAAAGAAAAGAAAAACTATTTTTCAGGTATATTGTAACTTCAGTAAAGAAAGATATTAAAAAAAGTGATGATAGTCTTACTTCCATGTTTATTAAGTTTATACATGTACATTTAAAGGTTAAGCATAATTATTAAGCCAAGAGTTTTTAATAGCAGTGTGTCTGCAACCTCATCTTGATCTAGTAACTTAAATTAGAAGAATCAGACTTTCACTCCTTTAACTTCAATCTTTCTCATTTTGGGTTGAACTGTATTTATCCAAATTTCTTTTAAAATTTTCAATTTTAATTAGTGTTTCACCAAAATTTGTTAAATCACTTGACTTCATTTTACACAGAATATTAATATAAAAACATCACCATTTTATAAAGAGAAACACTTAAAGGATACCCCTTCCAATATTAATTTTATGTATAGTAATGGCAAATTAATGAGAAAATGTAACATAAGTGCCTCAGAATATGTCATTTTGTAGGCTATTTAAAAATAATTGACAGCGTCAAAATCCAAAATCTCTGGAAAAAAAAAATTTAAGCGCATGCAAAATAAAAATTTTTTCTTTTATTAAGTTATCAAAGACACAGCAAACAAAGGAATCTTATTTACCATATACTTCTTTGTGTAGATTAAATCACAGGATAGCAATATTTTTACAGGTTCATTAAGAATTACAGATGAAAGAAATGTTGATTACAGAAATGTGTGTGTGTGTGTGAGTGCCCGCACAAAACACGAATCGATTTCTGAAATGAGATCTGTTTACTGATGGAAGCTGATTTCCTTCTCTTTTTAACCATTCTTTTGATCTAGTGCTATGTTTGGGGGAGAGGGGGGTAAGACAATTTCCTTCTACCCTCCTGGGTTCTTGGCTGAGACACTGTCATATTAAAAGGCAGATTAACAGGAAAGAAACATTACTTTAATAACATGCACCTCCTGTATGCATGGGAGAGACCCAGGAAAACTGAGTAACACAGGGGAATACTCCAAGCCCACACCTTAAACACCATTTCCAGATAAAAACTAAAGACGTGTGTGTGTGTGTGTGTGTGTGTGTGTGTGTGTATGCGTGTGTGTGTGTGTGTCAGGGGGGTTAGTTATGAGAGGTTATCAGGGAAAGCACAGTAAACAAGAATAAGGCTGTTAAAAAAATTTAATTCCTTGACTTCTCCATTGGTAGTTTCTAGACTTTTGGAATCCCCTTCCTCTTCCTGTTACAGGGAGGGGGACACCCTTACAAATACAGATTGTCCTTATAAATGTCAATGTCTCTCACACGTGGGTAGCTGCTATCACTCATTTGTAATGCTTTTTCTTATGTCTACTGTTTCTTTAAAAACACTCAGCTCAAAACAATCCTTATACCACAGAAGCATATGTCGGGGTGACATATTCTGTTCCCTTCCCACTATTACTGACTTTTCAGCTATTCTACAGCACTACTAACCTTTAATCAAAATAAAGCAAAATAAAAGTATTTTTCAAATAAAGCCTTTAGAAAATGTATCTGAAGAATGTGAAAGAGAAATCCGAAAAACCAAACACTATTTAGAGAAGGTGATTTTCTTTTTCACCTCTTCCTATGAATCTGGCTATTAACAAAGTTTTTTGTTTTGTTTTGTTTTGTTTAAGTACCCTACAGAAAACTACGGGAAGTAGTTCTCGCCCCTCTGCCAGCGCCAGCCAAAACCAGCTAACACCGTCCGAATCCCATCTAGCTAACCTGAGTCTGCGCAGTTAGCGGCCAGCAGACCCAAAGCTGACCTCCAGAGCACAGTGGAAGCAAGCTTTATGGAACTTAAGTAATGGAGGTGCAGTTGTTTGCCATCCAGAGCCCATTAAAAAGCAAGAGGCCCACTGATAAGAAAGTTCCGGTGCCCAGACCAAAAAGTGGACACAGACAGCACTGACCAATAAAACTCTGCCAGACTGAAATTACTTTGCTCCCTCCTGCCCTCTTTCAAGTCCCTTGCCTTAGGATGGCTTAGTTCCAAAACTATCCAATCAGACTCCGTGAATTAGAATCAATGAATATGTGTAGCCCCTTCTCACCTTATTCTTTAAATTTGCTTCAAGCCTCATTCAGGGAGACAGATTTGGGTTTCTGCCCCATCTCCTGTTAGGCTGCCTCATGAAACAAACTCTCTCCTGCGTGCAGACTCCGTCCTTTGTTGACCAGCTTCACAGCACATCAGGCACATGAGCTTGGGTTAGATAACACTCCCTCAGTACCCAACTAAATTTGTCCAGATATGAAATTCAAGTTCCATGGGCTACAGCAGCAGCATAAGCAAAGGAAATGGTATAGAATCATTGTTTTCCAAAATCTGGTTCCCAAGAAACTGTTGTTAAAAGTTAAAAAAAGGAAGTTGGAAATTCTTATCTGATTCCGACTACATTACAATTATCCCAGTCATTAGAATGTATATTCTACTGCCCTCATCCTGCTCTTGAATCTTAAATGGGCTACGCATTAAGCATACTTCATTCTGCTATGGTCACAACCTAGAACAAAGGTATTGCTTACCTTTGGTTAAACATCAGAAAAGTATCTGCTTGAGCAACGATGGAGATCATTTTTTCCACAGACCAACCTGCAAATAAGAGTGAAAAGATTTTAAGACTTTAAGTTACCATGCAGATTTTATGAGTTTCCAATTGCCATACCAATGCATTTGTCCATTTTGACATATATAGATAAAGTTATAGAGAAAACAGAAAAGTAAATTGATTCAATCTGTACAACTCAATTAAAATGTAGTTGCTTCTGTCAGGGGCAAAACTGAAATGAATCATAGATTCATGAAGGAAACTCAACCTAACTTTACAGGAGTTTACAGTTCTTCTCAGAAATCAGCAGAGTACACCAGCCAATTCCCAAATGCCACGTCTGTTCATACCATCTCTAGACTGCCTTGTTCTCCTGACTCAGCTACCCTGATCCAAATAAGGAAGAAGACCACTAGGCAACCAATCAACTAAAAAGCCAAAAAAACCTTCTGTATTTATCCCATAAAAATCCCTTAGTCTGTGAGCAACTTAGAACTCATTTCTCCTGTAGCCTTCAGTTTCCTGGCCTGCAAGTCAAAAGTCTTGTGATCATGTCATTTCTCTGTTTTGTTTTATTCGGTATACAGAGCTTGGTTTTGACCAATCACATTCTATATTTTCAGCAATATATTTTCATAGTTCTAACTTCTCTGAGTAAGGCTATCAGGGTATCCTCTACATAATGGTGCTTGGCCAAGCGGCTGGGGGCAAGAACTATAATATTGCTTTTGCGAACTATAATATTACTGTTGCTTTTCTTGCCAAATGTGTCCTCTATAAAGTGGCCACATCAGCTCAGAAAAAAAGACAGCTTTCTTTTCTTCTTGATATACCCCAGAGGGGTATCTTCTACAATTCTTCAAGGGAAGGTTACTTTTTCTTCTTTAACTTCATACCACTACCATGTGCTAGATACTGCAGAAAAAGTCCAGATAAAATAAACAAGAGTGTGAATTTCTCTTTAATAAGCAGTCTAGTTTAGTGTCTGAAACATATATCTGTTAAAATAGCAAGTAGGTGATATGAATAAATTAATTAATGAAATCTTACTCTTAATCTTGTAAGAGTGAATGAATGAAGGAATAGTGAATAGGAATATCACCATCCAAACCTGGCTTCTTATCCTTGCTCTGAATATCTTTGGCAAAATGATTACTAACAGGATGTAAAAACATATTCATCATTTCATTAAAATACCTTGTCTTGTTTATATAATTTGTAACTAATTACTTGTAATAATTCCATAGAATATTTGCATACAATTTCATAGAATAGATTGTTTCAAGTTTTTGTCTAATAACTTTCCTGACACGAACATATTTTGTATATGTCTTTGAATATATGAGTATTGGACACTGCCAGCTATTAGACATTCCTAAAACCGATGGGTCAGGGAATATATTACATTTTATCTTTCATGTATTTTAATTATTCTGGTAATTTTCTTTTACAAAGCTTTAACTAGAAATTGTGAATATTTTTAAATGGTCGCCAAATTGTATAATGCTATTTTCACTTGTATTTATTTATGTATGAATTTATATACAGTTTATATACAGTGTATATACAACATAGTATATAAACTGTTTATTCATATCTATGCTTATTAGAGTATGTATATTTTCAAACACATTTGTAAATGACCCACCCCCATCCCCTGGAAATGTTATAAGAAAAAAAGAAAAGTTGTTGGAACTCAGAGTTTTTTCTTTTTTACCAGCTAACAAAACCGTAGGAACTCTTGGGAGAAAGAAGTGGCTGGTTCTCAGTGTTGGGGGGAAGGTCTGCTAATGCTCATATGAAATGAGAGGTTATTCGTATCTAGCTGATTTTTAGGCCAGCTTACAAATACAGCAGGGTAAAAACTAATTAAATTAAATGAAAACTACAATAATCTTCTCTAACCAGAACTCTTGCAATGTATGCAGTTATAATGTATACATTATAAGCCGGCGGGGGTCACCAGTTGCCAACAGCCATCTACTTTTCATTGGCCTATAGTAGTGATATATTTGTCAGATAATGAATAAAGGCACTAATTCATTAAAAGCCGTAAATGATATTCGACATTTATATAAATATTTTGTTATTTTAGCTACATTTTATTTTGTTATTCCACATTTAAAGGAAGAAATATATATTGTTAATATTTTGCGTGTGGTTTCATTGTTCTACACAAAAATGAACATCTTTTAAAATATAAAGACCTAAGTAGCTGGAGGTATATCTCTTATCAATATATAAATTCTAAAAGCTTTATTTATTTTTAATTTTTTCCCACAGTATTCTATATGGAAATAGTAGCAAAAGACATTCTTTTTCTTGTAATTTTGTTCCATCTGTTTAAAAGAAATACCCTCTGAATTACTTGCTTTTTCTTCCCTATTCACAGATTGATGTGCTACCTTTCGAAGCATGTAGTCAGGGCCCTATTTTTCCTTGAGTTTTACATACTGAGCATATATCTTCCGGTAAATTGTACCTTTTTGTTCTTTTTTAAATGGCTTTTATGCATTGTTATTCCATTAGTACAAGGCTAGCTATTGCTACGAATGTCCCACAGAGAATATTTCACTGCCTTCCTTGACAATGCTGAAAAATCTTTGCTAAGCATTCAGTCTCCCTTCTATCCTGTGCTGTTAATGTCACTTTCTGTGTTTCAGTTCAATTCAGGTTGGGTTATTCTTATTCTTTCCAATTCTAATCACTAGCCCTTACATCTTTCAATTATACAAATCTGAGCAGAGCATTGGTCTGGACTCACACAAGTTTGGTCATTTGGGTTTAGATCTAAACTAGTTTCTAATGCTTGCTGCAACCATTAGCTCATTGTCAGCCCAGATAAAACTATCAGAATTTTACTGCATAATATTGTAAGGTTTTACTTAGAATGAAATGAATTTTGCTCAGAATAGACCTGTGGAAAACCATGCCATTTAAAAAATTTAATCTGATAGAGAAGTATTAAAATAAGTCTGCCTATTAATAAAATCTTTTAAGTATAATGAATATATATTGCTACAATAATTTGAAATTTGTGGAAATATGTACTTCAAGGCTTTTAAAATTTCCTAAAATAATTCTAAAATATTTAACAGACCTTTCTCAGAACTGATGCAGTTCAAATAAAGATGATCTATAAATGAAACTTTTCTAATTATTAAATGAAATTCCAATAATACTATGAGTGTTTAATTTATATATTTATTTGAAATTAGCAAATGTGTGATGCTTTAAAAAAGGTGCATTTTGTAAATACTAAAGCAATGACCAAAAAAACCGACAAAGTCATAATTACTAAGCCAATAGTAGCTTAGCAACTGCATATGAAAAGGTATTAAATCCATCTGAATAAAAGTAGAAAATGAGCAAAAACTGGAGCAAAGAAGAAAAGCAACATAAAAAAACAAAGAGCAGATGGTATATTTAAACTCAATCATGGCGATAATGGTATTATATATAAATGATTTAAACTCAGGTAGCAAGGCAGAAATTGTCATAGTGGGGGAAAATACAAAAACTATGTTTTTGTCTACAGAAAAGCCACTTTTTAAATGAATACACTGTTTACATTTAAAAGCATGAAAAAGATACATCATAAAAGCATATTTATAAAATGCCTAGAGAAGAACATTAAAATTAGAAATGGTAGAATTTAGAACAAGAAAAATTACCATGGGTAAAGAGGAAAATGTTTTAATGACAGAGAGGACAATTTATAAAGAGGATAGGATGATCTTAGATGTGTGTGTGTGTAGTATAATCTTCATACATTTATTCTACATATATATATATATATATATTAAGTATATAGTATATATATTCATCCTGTGTACATATACACATTCAACATTTATATAATTACTACATAAATATACTATTGAAACCACAAAAGTACAATTTCAAATTAATGGAATTTTACAGATGAAAAGTCTTTGCCGGTCTTCTTAAATTGCAGATAAAGGAACTGAAGTACTAAAAGTTGAAATTACAGTTTAAAGTTAATAACGGGAGGAAGTCTAAGCTTTGAGCCCTGATTTTAGTTTGAAGGTCTTGCCACCTCATCACCCTGTTTCATATAAGAGATTCTACTCAGCCATTCCTAGAAAGTCTCAACCCCAGTAGCTTGAAATGAAATAATTTGTCTGTTGGCTATATTTTAAAAGCCATCTCTTTTGCTTGAAGTTTTACCTAACACACATTATTTCATACTAGAGTTACATGGAAAACAATGCATAGTATAAAAAACTGTTTATAGGTTGTTATGTTTCACTAAATAAAAATGCGTGAGAATAATCAAATGCTGGATTTATGTTTTTAATCATCTGGTTTTTAAAATATAAATGCATCACTTCACCACTACCACAATTCCTTGCCAGGTTAGAAATATACAGTTTAGTGGATATCCTGATGATGAAAACATACTTTAGAAATCTTTCATTTAACACAGAATTATTGAATGCCTACTACTTGCTAGGACCTTATAAAATGACATATAAAATAAAATTATCACCACTATAATATTCAAGTGCATATTACTCATTAGTTTGTAGAAAGTGACACTATATATAGCCTGTTGTTTCCTCTCAGTGACTAGAGAGAACTAAATTTATTAACAAAAACAAATTAAAACTTTTAAAATGCATAAAATTACTGAACAGTTTAAATCATTTTCTAAAATATGACCTATAAATTATCATATTTATATACATGTCATTAAAATATCAAAACTTTCACACATATAAATACTATTATAAAATATAGACAACTTCTAGAAAAACTCATGCGAATTTTTTCAATGCTTTTTTTTTTAACATGGACATATTTTATACTTATTTTACATAAAAGTAAATATAAAAATAGAAGGAATTATATAAAAACATTAATATGGTTTTTAGCCTCATAGAGGCTAGGGGAAAAATAACCCCATTGAAAATATTAATAATTTTCATAGTATCATTTATTATAATCTCTAATGTCCTAATTCTTTTCTCTATAAACCTGATATCTTTGTTAATGTAGCATTTTCCCTTATAACCAAAGAACACATATGTTTAAATCTCATCCAGCATCATTTACTATTTCCTAACAGAATATGATCGGGATTCTAAATGTTTATTATATTACTACACATCTGTATAAATTAAACACTTAATTCAGGGGACCCTGAATATTTCTTCACAAACTCTGACTTGACTGTTTTAAATGACTTTTAATCTAAGTCTCCTAAATTGTAATAAAAATTAGGCTGATTCACTGTCCCTCTGAGACTATGATATAAAAGCCCATCCATCACGGTGTATCTAATTAAGAAACTAAGTTAAGAGGTGTTTGAACAAGATATTTGAAAAATCTCAGGGGACCACACAATTGAATTGGTATTTCAGACATATCAAATTAGTTAATGATTTGGGAATCTTTATTCTGCAAGAGTATGTAAATTAAAAAAGAATAATGAAATTCATTAGAGCTTGGTATCAGGGAAGAAGGCGGACCTCATGCACCACGGCATGTAATTATGAGTACCTGCCTCATTCAGATAGGGCAGGAGACTGAGGGAACAAAAAAGCCATTGGAACAGATTAATTTTCATATTGGATTTGGATAATCACAATTATTTTTCTTTATATGTTTAGGGTATCTTTCCCGTAATAGACAAATCCATATTTGGTAACCAGGCTTGTTCTCCATTTTCGCTTCACCATATGAACTTGTAAGATAAATGTCTCGCCATTCGAAATGACAATAGATATTGAATTTTCTCTTCAAATTTAACAAAGTAGTTTATTTATTCTGTCAGCCTATTTTGATGCTGAAAGAGGCAGAAGAATAAAACTACACTGCTTTATCCAAAAGCATAGAGTGAAAGGAATATTAAATCTCACCCAATAAATAAATGGACTGGGATGCATATTCAAAATATAAACATCTTTTCTCATGTTCCAAAGCAGAATACTCATGGTTCTTTTAAAGCATATAAAATAAAAATGCAACTAATAATATTATTATTTTATTAAATAAAGTAAAAATGATTTCTTCCATTTTATATGAATTCTGGTTTGTCCATCAAAAACATTCATTTTTATATGTGTCATTTTAAAAAATGACCTAAACTCTGATAAAATACAAAAAGTGTTTTAAAAATTTGGATGCTGGTAGAACATGCTTGTGTTATAAAAATAATACACTTTTCCTAGACTTTATGTATAAGAAGACTGTAGAGATATATCTTTAATATAAATATATATTTTATTTAAATTTTCTAGTTTTTAATGTTTGGTAAAAATTATAATTAGCATATTTACACTTCCTAAAGAACTCCCAGCATAATTCTAATAAAATTTCTCCATCCGCCTTATGGATATCATGGTTAATATCAAGTTCCAGTTCATCTAATCTCATTTTGACCTCACCCCAGCATTCTTGGTGACTGAGACAGTCAATGTAAGAACAATCCCTTGGTCAGAAGGTTTATGCCCCAAAAGACTCCCAGTTTAAGTCAATGAGCCCTTGGGATTCTGACCACACAACTGCTTCATCCGTGTCCATGCAGGATAAGTTGGCACAGTGACAGCAAAGCTTTGGACAAAAATCCTAATGCTCAGAAAGAACTTCCTTTCCTTTCAGAAGTGAGCAAGAAACCTAGTCATCATGATTTCTGATCCCAAAAGCAAGCCAAAGGAATAAGACAACCAAAGAGGACAACATATCTGAAAACATCCTATCAACCTAACTGAGCCTTGCCTGAAACTCGATTCAGCAAAGGGTATTTCTACTACATGGGCCAATTATAAATATTTATTGTTGAAGGCAATTTTACTTTTGTTTTCTGTTTCATATAATCACCAGCATGACCATTGAGATATCACAAATGTAATTTCATAGTAAAGTTCTTAAATCATGCATTCGGTTATATTGAGTTATGGTTCAGAACATGTATTCTCTCTTTAAAATTGCATAGGATTTTTTCTTTACTATAACACAGGAAATCAGTAATGGGAGCATGATCAGACCCTGCCACACGGACATTGTCATCTGAATTCTGCCTTATTTAAAAGGCATAAAATCAATCTGGTTTTCAACTTGAGCATGGTTGCTTATTACAGGAAAAATTATATATTATTTACAAAATAACATTATAATCCATTTGGAGGGCCCTACATAAAGGGAAGGCTGTTAATTGCAACAACAATAATTAATTTGGGGAAGTTTATTTACATACTGATCTCTCTATATATTAATATGAATATATTTATATAAACTTTCAGTCAATCGGTTTTTACTTCCTTTAAAAATAAAATTTTTTTGCAGTGATAGGTTCTTGATATAACTCAATGATGTTATAATTGACTTTACTAAGTCAAAATTCATTTCACACATAAAGCATAGTGAAGGTTTATTTTTTTAAATGGGATGCCATTGACAAGTGCCCATGTCTTAAATAGTTTCTGAAGTGTAGCATGCAAAAAATGAATGAATGAATGAATGAATGAATGAATGAATTGTAGTAAATCTAGCACAGTCATGTTAAAATATTCTTACAGAACATGCTTGCATTTCTGAATGACTTCTGAGTTGTCATCCCAAGCTCTTAGATCAAAATTTACTAAAACACAATGATGTCCAAAGAACCAGTGCTATTTTGAATCTGATCATCTTACAAAGAAATCACGTTAATAAAATGAACAAATAGTGTCACAATTTCGAAAGGCAAGGCTAAATAAATGTCCATGATGGATCAACAGTGTCATGGACTGCTCTACCAGAGAGAACGTGGGTGGACTGTAGCCGCCTCTAACTCTGCGTGGGCCCAGCTTCCAAGCAAAGCAGGGCTGGCGTGAGTTGTGGTTTCTCTTTATTTACCTATTTCATGGTAAATTTGCTATGCTATATGCTATATAGATACAGTAAAACATATCTTTAATATCAATCTTGTATCAATGGGAATTTCACAGACGTGTCCAATCAAACTAGGTTTTAATTCAGAAATAAATGAGGCTCCATGATGAATAAACCAGGCAAGCACAAAACTTAAAACTAAAATTTCTGCATAGATTAATTATATTCCAGGTAGTATTTGCCTGAGATATGGCTATCAAAATGAGAAGGGGCTAATATAGAACACTATTCACTCATTTTTAATTTCTTCAAAGATGTGGTATAGAGACTGAAATTAAGGTACAATATTAAATTCTGCCATGATATCTGGAAAAATCAGAAGGGCTTCAAATGGCATATGACCAGTTTCCCTCCCCATTCTGCCTCCTTAAATAGATCCCTTAGCCAAACGCCCCTCATCATGGGGACCAGACATGGATTCTGCTTATCCTTGACTAGTGGGTGTAAATGCCCTGCCTGCCCACAGAATCATTCAAACAAGCCTGTGGCGACCAAGGGTCACTTTACCCTCTTGTTGCAGTAAAGCCTGCCTCCCACAGCCTTTGTTTCTTAACTCTGTTCTTGATTCAAACATCCAGGTGGCATGCAGTTCCCTCAGCTCCCAGACTATGAGTATACGGGGCTAGGAAACTGTTGTCTAGCTCCTCTGTCTGATCTCATGCGCTGTATGTTCATTCACCGTGGGCTATTTGGGCAAGGATTCCTCCCTCACCCATAGGAGTGAATGGTAGGCATTGGAACAAAAAATTCAGGATCTTAAAATATGACCTGTCATCCAAACCATGAGGCTGCTTGCAAATGCTTTAATAGCACCACCACAGCACTGTTCACGCTTCTTAGTTTACTGCCTGTGCAAATCGCAACTGAGAACTGTCCAGTTCTCACGCCTTCACGCCTTCTCACCACAGTCATACTCCAGGACAGTGCTGGTTTGGAGAGCTGCTCCGATTATAGACTTGGATGGAAAGCTGTGCCATTCAATCTTTAGGACAAGTATATATTCTTATTCCGATTGGGCTGATTATCGTGTACTTTAGGTTCAGTGAAATGTATGCCTTTGTGTATTGTGTACGATAGCAGACGGATGGTCTGCCAGCATCAGACGCCTGCTGCATTGCTCATGTTTCCCAGAAAACACTAGAATACGTGTTTACCCTTCAAAGCTATTATTTTCTTTGTATTTCTCCGAACAGGTGATTTTTCTCAAGGAGGGCAATACCACCCTGAGATGAGGTAATGTGATAAACCTTTGTAAGAAGAATCTCTGTATAGGATAAGGTTCGCAAACTAATACTATCAGAGATTGTATTACACTATCTCTTGTGTATGCTCAGTGCGATTTTCAGAAAAGATCATTTCAGAGTGGTAAAGAACAAATCGCTGTATTCTCCCTCCAAAATCCTTTTCGAAATAGATTTGACAGATGAGTGACTGCTTCTCTAATGGAGACTGTGATAGAATACGTGGGATTAAAAACTCAGCATCTTCATCTACAAGGCATCGAACAAAATGGGTCAATGGAAACACAGAGCACCCCCCAAACCAAACCCAGATAACTAATCAACTTAAGTCTGCCCTCAATACTTACAGGTTAAGATCCACGCCTTCCACAGTCTTTGTTATTTAGGTTTCAAAACCCTGTAGAGTTTTTTTTTCTCCTATAAAGATCTTATCAACTTGTTTAAGAACTTTGAACCTAAAATTAACAACATCTGAATGTAGGAAGGTATACCTGTAAAAATAAAACTTTCAGATCCTCTCTACACTTCTAAGAGCTGCTAGAGAACAATGTGTGAGGGATGGCATTTGTCTACTTATTTTTTAATTTAGACTTTAGGGTTTAGAACCTCAAGGGAAAAAAACTAAAGAGAGAAATGATAAAACACCAAATACTAATGCTGTGTTCTACTTAAAATTCGCAAAGAAATGAGCCTGTTTCCTCATTTTACATTATAGAATTATTTGTATTTAAAATGACAGGGAGCATATATCCCACACTGGTGAAGAAGACATACCATAAACCAATTATCTTCTGAAAAGATAAAACTCCAAGATTCCTTTCTCTAACTAAAAATTTTTCCTTCAGCTAATTAGTTACCTTACTAATAAAAGTAATGAATTGAATTTAGCTAAAGAAACACAGATGTACAGCAGAACTAAAACATGTACATATTTTAAATATTGCAATCTGCTCGTTGTCCGAGTTCAGGTATTTCTTTGTGTTTATTTCGCTATTTTGAGCTATAATTCTTTCTGACCATTGCTTTTAGCTGCTCCATTACCCCTCACCCCAACATAGACTTCTACACAAGGTTTCTTCTGAGATTGCAACTGAAAGAACACACACACCTTATCCCCAATGTTGCCTTTCATGTGGGTATCAACCACATATGGAACGTTGGCCCTCTCATTCTTAGCTCCACAAAAAAGGCATCTTTTCTTCCATTACAGCGGCATTTTGCACAAAGTGCATGCCTCAGAATGACATGAAACCTTTACTTGTTTGTTTGTTTGTTTGTTTATAAATTATAGGTGCCTGAGCATGAACCCGGACCCGCCAGATCACTGCCTTGGATGGAGCGAGGCTCAGCGTGTGTATTTTCCGACAACCTTTGGTTAAGAAATCATGCTCTAGAGAGCGGAGATAAGTATATGCTCTTCTCAGCAGCTGGAGTGTCCTGCTGCTGTCGTCCCCGTCGCTACTTGCCCTGCTGCCTGAGTTCCTCTTTTAATAACAGGTGCGGCAGGCTCACTGCTGGCAAAAGCAGAGACCAATGCCAGCATCCTGCAGCTGGGGGCTCTATCGATGCTACTGCTCTTTCCCCACTACTAATTCTGGTGTGAGGCCAAAGAAGAACTCCTTTTTTAAGGGTGGGGTAATTTTCGAAACCAAAATATATGAAATTCTCAGGCATAATTTAGAGTCTGAAATCACAGTAGATAAAACTTCATATCACACTTATGAATTGCTCGCTTGTCTGCACTCCCTGCTGGCACGAGCATCATGCACCGGGTCTCCTCAAAGAAACAGGAAAGAAACAACACTTTCAGCAACTGTAATGAGCAGTGAATGCTGAAGCCAGGAGTCATGCCAACAGGGCAGGTTTGGGGTGAGAAATGGAACAAAAAGCAAAGGTGACTCAAAACCAAAATGAGTGAACACAAAAGGAGTGAATTTAATAGTCATGGCTAGCTGTTGTCATTGACCCTTGTCAGTCATTATCACCTCTTGAGCAGTGTTTCCATAATTGAATCCTGTCTCTCAAAGAGACATCAGAATTTGAATTCTCAGACTCCTCACCAAACAGAAGGTGGACAGGTGACCTGTACTCTGCCCATCAGATGCACCCAAATCCAGTTCATGGCAGATGACTGGTGACAGGATCTTTGTGCAGCAATGCCAGATGCTAGTATAGCTGGTAACGAGGGATTGGAAGGACATCAGGAGTTGTGTGACCGATTAGCTCATTGAGGCAGAAGTGGCATTGTTGCTGGGAAGTGGTTTCATAAAGGTAAACACCTTTGATTTTATGCTGTTGATGATGGAAGGGCATCACCAGCAGTTCTCCCAAGAGGCCAGTTTTCTGGCAGTGCCTGAGGACGTGTTTCTGGAGAAGGAGAATCAAGATGATGCTTGTATATTTTCTATATGTCAAGCTCTTCCTAAGTCTTTAACAAATCCTGTTTTGCAGAGAGAGGAAAATAATAGATAAAACACAAAGGGATTTTAGGCCAGGGGAAGTATTCTACGCAGGACTGTCATGGTGGACATTATGCACCTGTCGAAAACCCATCCACCTGTACAACACAGAGACTGAATGCTGAGGCTAACTATGGACTTGGGTTAATAAGAATGTATTAACGATGCTTCACTGACAGTAACAAATGCACAACACTAATGTATGCAAAGGAGGTATATGGGAATTCTATACTTCCTGCTCACTTTTTTCTATAAACTATTGGAAAAGATGGAGTCTATTAATTAAAAAAAAAAAAAAGAACTATTAAGCATGAAAAGATAGGGAGAAACTTTAAGTGTGCACCACTAAATAAAAGAAGGCTGTCTAACGTCTACATAGTCTATGATTCCAATGATATGACTTTCAGGAACAGTCAAAACTACGGCGATTCTAAAAATATCAGAGGTTAACTGTGCTTTGGGGGGTGGTGGGGAGGATGAACAGGTGAAGCATAAGGGATTTTAGGCCTGTGAAACTGTTCTCAGTGGGACTATAACAGCGAAATATGACACTATGCATTTGTCAAGCACACAGAAATTTATAGTGCGAAGAGCAAAACTTAATGTATGCAAATTTGAAAGAGTCATTTAGTAGTTCAGGGAATCCCAGTAAAGAATATAGACTCTGACAAGAGAATTTAACTGTATTACAAATGTATGAAGCAACCTCACTGAAGAAGGCAGGAGAAAGGTGCTAACCCCAGTGATCTTGGAAATGAATGGAGCCTGTAAGTGAAAAGCAAAAAGCTGAACATAAGCACTTTATTCTAGTTGATAAAGTGTTCCAAGGGCATATAGGTCAACGGTTTCGATACTGCTATGTATGTGTGCTGGAACAGAAAAATTAAGTAAGCTGGTGACAGATCAAGGGAGCCAGAGTTCTTACTTTTGGGGATGGACTTTACAGATAAGCAAGGGGAAGAAGTAGAATGATGCACGTGGTCATGGGTCAAAATTGGGGGCATCAGTATAAACTCACGTTTAATTTAATATGGATACAAATGGTTAGGTTAGAGGTTTATAGATATGTGTAAACACATAGGTTAGTACTCGCATACATTTCCTTGCTCAGGTAGCAGAGAGGACCTAAAAGAATCAATACCCAGTAGCAATGAGCAAACCTAGAATGAAAGTTTGGCAAACAAAGTTTTCACAAGATATCCCCTACTCTTTTAGTTTGTACTACAGTTTCAACATTTATTCGAGTAAGGTCTATGAAATGCCCATTAAATCTGAGGCATTCTATATAAATACATTTATATCAAAGGAGAAGTTCTGAAGACAAATGAAGATACCAAAAGAATCCTATATGTCTAGAATAATAATATAAATTCCATTGAAGTAGCAAGGCTCAAACATTCTATGTGCCAACCACCGTATCACTCACACTGAAGAATGAAGATGAAACACAGAGATCCTACTTTTATCGAATTGAAAATAAGAAGAACAAGAATGTGCACATCTAATATTAATGCAATAAAGAAAGTGCTAAATTAAATAACTTAAAGTGAAATACAGTAAAGGAAAGCTACGGGAGAACAAAATAAATATAAAGTGCCTTTGGAAAATAATTCCAGGAAGTCTCCCCTGATGGTAATGTTTGATCTGGCATTTGATTTAGCAGTTAAGAATCAGTAATACATCAAGCTTTATGATTTATTTTCCATCTTGAATGTTATTACATTACTATTTTAATTTTGTTACACATTGTTTTGAAAAAAGCTTCTTTGTCAGAACAAATTTCATGCATCGAGGTGCTTTGATTTTTGATCTATGAGATGATACATTGCCTAACAGTGACAGATTTATGTAACAAACCACCCCAAAGTCAATGACTTTTAAAAAATACCTTTCATTTGCCCCACGATTCTATTGATTGGCCATGTGCTTCTTCCAATCTGATCCAGCCTGAGTGATGGGCTGAGCTGTCTCACATGTTCACAGTCAGCCGGTTAGTGGCTAGTGGCAGAATGATACAGGATGGCCTCACTCTATCCAGGAACTGGCAAGCTCTCCATTGGGCCACCTGGGTTCTCTTCCTTCTTGTATCTTATCCACACCTGTATGCTAGTTTGGCCTTTTTCACATGGTAGCCAGCAAAGGAAGAAAGCGGCTTTGTTGCACAAGCACTTTTTTATGCCTCTGTTTGCATCACATCTGTTAATGTTTCATTGGCCAAAACAAGTTACATGGACAGGCCAGAATTTTAAAGGGTGGAGAAATAGACCTCAATTCTAGATGGGAAAAGCTGTCACATTACGAAGGACATGAGTATCGGGATGAGAAGAATTTGTGCCATTTCTGCAATATTATCACATATGATTTCTTATAAAAATTGAATAGGATATTGAAAACTTGGACTTGTATGTTTTCTATTCTAACATTTATTCTTGAAGAAATAACGAAAAAACTTGAAACTCTGAGAGGTATGTTGAAAAAAATATGCTAAATCTCTTCTATATAATAAATGGGATAACATGCTATGTTTGTTAAAAATACCCAAAAATGACTACATTAGTCTAGGGTCCTAATTTTATATGTATAAACATATAGAAACATTGAAATTAGAGACAGACATAGTGATTAATATATTAACAATACATTCAGTCACTTGAATCGTGTTGATCCAGCTCTATGTGTCTACCGGTAACCAAGTCAAGGAATCTGGTCAATGTGACTCACATATCAGTTCTGGAAAGTCCTTTGCTCACTGCATTTTTCCTTAATCTGGCATCAGAATCTTGGCTCTGATCATCAGGTCTAAGCATCGGCATTTAACAGTTCACCGGGAAGTTTCTTTAACTTAACACTCAAGGCAAGTAGCAGACAGATTTGTTGAAAGTAATATTCTAATAAACATTCTTAGTTCATAACACAGCTATATATGACAAAACTTGATATGCACTATGCCCTGACAGCCATCTCTAATTCTTCCTGTCGAAGTTTGGTTATGGAATTCTATCTCCTGGGCAGCCTGAATTCACTTGCTAGTGCCCCATGTTGCTCCAAACTCAAACCAGCTGCTCTAAAATGTGAATTTACGTGCAGAATTATTCTTAATTATCCTTTGTATGTGTGTGTATGTGTATGTGTATGTGTATGTGTGTGTTTGTATGTCTTTGCAGTCTTTTGAAGTAGTGTTGATTATATGCAGTATATGAGAGTTTATTTCCTTCCATCATGAGCTGTCAAATGTTGCTGGTGGCCTTCAGGTGTTATACTATGTATCTAAGTCTCTATAAACTGGGTCACACTCTTCATAGTAAAGACATGTATAAACATTTCTTCATTTTTAAACTGTATATATGTTCTACTGTAAACTCGAAATGTGGGCCAATAATTATAATTTCATTTATAAATTATTTTGTATTATAATCTTATTGATTATTTTACTTTTTATTTGGTGCCATTATTGTCACACTCCAATGAAGAACTTGTGTTTGCTACAGGGTGTCATTTTTAGTTGTTCCCTAGAACTTGAAACTCTCTTTTCTTTGTTGTTTCTTTCCATGAACCTTTTTAAGCCACACATTATTTTTTTTTAGTATTAGTTTAATTAGAACCAGCCTGATGTGTTTGGAAAACTGATTACAGTATTTAAATCTTTATAGGAATATCAACTACTGCTTGGAATTTGAGTTAAAATTAGAAATAGAATCAATTATTAGCAAAATTATTTCTTAAGCACCTACTATATGCATCACATATTTTATCCTGTTCAAATCTAAGCTCAACTGTATGTAGAAAGAAATAGTCATAGTTCTACAAATGAAGAAATAGAACTTGCAAATAGATCATTAACTTTAGCTAAGTACACAAGCTAGTAGTGTAGCAGAGATGATATGCAAATCTGGACGATTCAAGAAAATCACTGTTCTTTGTTCATTATCACTATACTGTAAAGAATGTTCTTCAGCCATATTCTGTACATTATCCTGACAATTATGGGTGTAATGTGTTTAAGTATCTTTCAGCAGTATTACGTTAGACATCTTCATTCTCAGACATATTTAGAAAACTGTGAGACATCTGGGGCTACAGAAAAAAAAAAAAACATACCAGCCCTTAAGAAGCTGAGTGCTAAAGGAGGAGTCAGACAAATAAATAGGTACAATAAATGTAATATGATAAACATTATAAGGAGATAAGTCCTAGATAAAATAGAAGCACTCAAGATTGGTATTTAATCCAACTAAGAGTTATAAAATAGTTCAGTGAATATGGGCTTCAAAGCATTCCACACAGTTGAAAGAACATGAGTTAGAATGAATGCTAACAGTACACCCCACAGAACTGATTGACTTCAAATGTTTCTGTAAAATTCTAACAAGGGAGTCAAGGTGAAGATAGGCAAACGATAAGTTTGCAGAATAGATGCCAGTTCATAAAGGGCGTTCTATATCACACGAAGGACATCAGAGCTTATCTTGAATAGTTCTGAAAGTTACTGAAGAATTGTTATGTAGGAAGTTACTTTATCAGATTATTTCTTTGGAAAAGTTCACTGTGTATAGTAATGTGAAGATTGCATCAGATGTTCTAAGGCAGCAGCATGATGTCTGAAGACTAGGAAAAGTGAGATAAATCAAGGAGATACATTTTTTTAAATCAATCTTAGATATTTTTAAAAGCAAGGATGTAGAGTCAGAGACTATGAAGGGAAGAGCAGAACTCAATTAGATTTTAAGTCTATTATGAGATATGTTACATTTGAAGCATCTAAGAGATATTCGGATATAGAAAAATATTTGACTGACTAAATAAATGATTGTGATGCTTAGTAGGCAATCAAATATATGTGCCAGAATTGTTCTGAATTTAAAAAAAAAGTTTTTATTGTTATTAACCTATTAGTGCCATTTCAATTAATTGGAGCAGGGAGAATTATCAAGAAAGGTTATTGAGTGCTTACTATGTGCTATGCACTATATAAGCTGCTTTATATGTATGTCCCCATTTAATTCTTATAGAAACCCCTATTATTTCACAGATAACAAAACAGAATGACGAGGCCAATACATATGTGGACAAAAGTCACTGAGATAGTGCTTTGCCACTTTTCACACCTGAGTAAATTTAGCTTTCTGGATATAATAAATATCAGTACTATCATGGATAATTTGACCTGGGCTTAGGTTTTTGGGGGACTTAGAATCTTCTGATAAAAAAAAATTAATCTATAGGAATTATAAAACTAGAAAAATATTTGGATCTGAAAGTTCCTGTTAATGAGTAGTTGCCATTTTTATTTGTTTTCTGTGTTTTATTAATGATAAGATTTTGCTCACAAATCCTATGTGTATACAGTGCATTGATTATTTAACTCTCCTGATGTTTGGTTCACGAAAACAATATAATTACAGAATTAATAGGAAAGAAGATGATGAAGCAAGAGACAACGATTGATGCCGGGAACCAACTTAACAGCAGATGCCACGACTGAGGTGTATAAAGTTGGTGGTAAAAGCAACAGAATAGTAGACTCCATGATCCACAGAGATGTTTGCTCTCAAAATAGACTTGCCCCACGATGGCAGAGAAGAGGATGCTTCAGCCCCATGGTCCTCAGCTCGGGGGATGCTGCCCCACAGGGAAAATCCCTCAAGGTCTGAAGATATTTCTGATTGTCGTTACTGGAGAGGGGTCCCACTGACCTACTGTGCAGAATCCGTAGATGTGGCTAAACGTCCTCCAGTGGACAGCACAGCTCCCCCGACAAATAACTGTCCTGTCCAAAATGTCAAAAGTTCTGCTGCTGAGAAAACCTACTGTAGCCCACAGGTTCCATCTGAGTAAACGGTGAGTCCAAAATAAATAACTGGCTATCATCAAACTTTTCAGCCAGAATACAGATGCCTTTAGAAGTTTCTCTTAATTCTTTGTGAGAAATAGCAAAATAAAAAAAAAAAAAATTAAAAAGAGAGAGAGAGAGAGAAAGGATCACTAGCAATCAACAGAAACCACCAAATGATACATGAGCAGTGAAAATACTTTCTACCTACAACAAAAATTATTTTATTATTTTGTTAAAACAGAATTTTTAACTGAAGTTTAGAAAATAAGTTTGAAGAAGATGAAGTCAGGAATTACTCATATTTTCTTTTATTAAAAAATCAAATAAATGATCACAAAGGACTGAAATTCAATAAGAAGAGCAGCATGCATATGAGAAATCACTGCAATAGACTTACTTGTAAATCAATAAAGTAATTATATTCAGAAAGTTTCATTCTTGTTTTTCTTCCAGACTCTAGCTATTCATTTCCAGTTGGGAATTCTAATTTTCTCCCCATTCCCTTAACAAAAAAGGAAACAAAAATTGTGCAGGAGACCACTATTTATTTGTATAAATGGTGGGTTTCTCTGCAGTCTGCAAATAACGAGGAAATGAGCAGAAGGATGCCTTTTTTCTTTTGTACCTAGTAATTGGATTATTATAAGTAGTTGTGAACAGCTGTTCCTGAGTTGGAAGCTTCAGGCTGAGGGAATGATTGCTGCTTAAAAAGGAGGCTCACAGTGAAGTACAAGTACACACAGCTCTTCAGGACCATTTGCGGTATAACAATGAAACAGTCTAAGTGCCAAATGGGAAGTAGGGGGTAGAAGAACTACAGTTGGACAACAGAACTGTATTGCTTCTTTCTGATCTTTAATTCCCTTTATTAAAAGAAAAACTACAGAGATTAGAATCCCCTAAATATACTTTTCACATTAAAAAGACTGAACTATGAGTATATTAAGATATCGTTTTCTTATCCATCTACCATCTGTGTCTGTCCGTCCATCCGTCCGTCTGTCCGTCCGTCCATCCATCCATCCATCCATCCACCCATCTACCTAGTTTTGCTTTTAACCACACAAATGAGAAACTGTAATTACTTCCAGAGCCATTTCTCTCCTGAACTCTGCTAAATAGAAAACATATTATTGAAACATGGCTGTGCTTTTTACTTGCCGTACATTACACTGTCATGACAAAGGACAAAGAGAAGTTACGTAACAAGAGAAACAGGGATGTTGCTTTTGTTTGTTGTGGTCAGAAAAAGAATCTGAAAGTGACTTATGTAGAAAAAAAAACAAAATCATCGTCAAGTGATCCATGTTTTTAAATTAAATTTATCTTTATTTTCTAAAATAGTGATAACTAAGAATTAAACACTTCCTTAATGATTAAGATCACAAAGTATTTGACATAATCTATACCACTTTTTTGGTTGGATTTTGAATCTTCAAAGTCAAATTGCCTGTTACTTAATTGCTATTAATATAGGGTTGACTCCTAATAATTGAGTTGAAAGCTGTCTATTCATTGTTTTAAAGAATGAAAAACAGAATGGAAAGCCAAAAAAACATGTTTTATTTGTTCAGAATGCGTACTTAAACTCCTATTTATGTTAATAAAAATGGATATTTTAAATGAGAAGCCAAGGGACTTTGTTTGAAGGAAGAGGCATTCATGGAATAGCTTGGTTTTTGTTGCTACATTTTGGTGAGACCTGGATATTTGTCTTAGTAGAACTCCTTGTACCTTTCCAATTCATAACCATGTTCTAGAGTCTTGAGAAAAACGAGAGTCACCTTTGACAAATTAACTATTGCTGCAAAACATCCCTTGATCAACTATAATCATATTTCTCTCCTCCAAGATAACTAAAACCCTAAAATACAGATTACAACTTAAAGAGGCTAAAATAAATGCCTATAACATAAGTCTATTAGGTTCAAGTTTATTAGGTTAGTTTATGATTTGGAAAAAAAAAGAGCAGCTTTGTTTAGCTGAGAAGACTGTTTTGTCAAGAGATCAGTGCTCCTGCTTCAACATTGTCTTTCTGCATAATTGTCCTTGTTCCTTCTGCTTCTCACTTTTCCCTATGGTGAAAGTGGGGTAAAAATTTGCCTCTTTGTTCTCAAGCCAATCCTAACAGTGGTCTTGGGGCCATGCATATTTAGCTATTAAACCCCTGGGAAGTAGAAAAGAAAGTATAGAAAAACAGTTGCATTTTAGGGATTTATTTTAGAAAACATAATAAACACCAGAGCTTTAATTTCTTTTTCTCCATAGAACTCTCCTTTCTCCTCATCCCAAATTTCTCCCTGTCCAGTTCCTTAGAGCTCGTGCTGAAAAGTCTAATTCAGTTATTTTTAGTAGGATCACTTTCTATGAACCAAACTGAAAGCAAAATTTATTCTGACTATACAGAACCACAGACGTATTTCAAATAAAAATAAAAATATTATGTAGAAAGTTCTTACATGAGTTTTACTCATATCATTACAGCAGAGCCCTTCACAGACCTAAGATCTAAGTTGCCTTGTAATTCAAATACGTTACCATTTAGGTAGGCATCTAGACAGTCACACATAATTCCTGACTCTGTAGAGTTAAAAAGAGCAGTTGTAAGTACAGTATCTTAACTTCATGATTTGCATCTAATATTCTGATGAAAATATCTGGTCATCTTTAGCTCATACTGTTTTGTTGTTGTTATTTATAAATAAAATAGTAACAAATTGGGTTTTGCCAAGGACATATACTGCCTCAAGAATTAGCTACCGAGTCCAAGAGTTGGTTTATGAACTATCTGTAGAATTTTCTATTTCCAGAGATACATTACACAAACCTCCAAGGTTACGTGCTCTCCAAGGCACATTAGTAAACATCTACAAGGTTTCCATTTTCCTGACAGGAACAATTACAAACGCCATGCAAGAATAATTTCACATAGAGAGTTGAGGCAGTGATCAGAATTCTCTTAGGTAAAGTTGCAAATGTCTATGCTAATATTATTTAGCTTTTCACTTTTAACTTTAAAAATGAAATCAGGTTACTGAATTCAGCACATTTCTTTTGTTGTCAGTGTAGTTCTAAAAAAGAGAAGACACATTAGAAAAAGGTGGAAACCAGCTTATGTTCACTTCAAAACTATATGTTTTAAAACAAAATACTGCAGTATGTTTTCACCAGGGAACTCTTGTATTCCCTGTTTCATTTCAGTAATGAGGAAAAACGCTGCCATCTGGCTATTTCGAATGCATGAAGTTTGTGCTTCTATATATAAATGACAGCATATGGGTAGGAAGCCTTGCAAGTGAGTACATATTCCTAGAAATTTCCTAACAAATTGTGTGCTATCTGCCTCATCCAAGACATTACTTTTAACTTCTAGAAAAAATCAAGGGAAATATAAATATATTTATCCATCAAAAATCTTTCATTCTTCCAGAGTATACTTTTAAATATTTAGGTTATTTAATAGTGTCTTTTAAAGATAACTGAACATGTATTTTTTTATCCTCTCCCAAGAACCACTGATATTATGTTAGAAATTAAAAGGTGTTAACATAGATGTATAAAGTGAATAGTAGACAAAATTTTTCAAAAGATTTTAAAAAGGCAGAGACAGAGGAGTGGAAAGTAATTTATCATGGCAAAGGAAGCCGCAACTAAAATACAGAAAGAAGAAATAATGTTGATAGAGGAGACCATTCGCTCTGAAGTAACCTAAACAATAATAAACAAACAAACAAACAAACAAACAAATCCTTGACCTTGCAATTGTTAGGAAGGTTAAGAAAAAAAACAGGAGAATATACTGAAACATACAGAACAGCCATTTCCCCTTCCAACCTCACATGTAGATGCCTATACACAGGCCACACAAAAGAGGCTTATTCTTCAGAGAAATGAAATGGAGAGAGAAAATTTGAAAGCCTAAATGGTCAGATCTTGCTTCTCACCCAAGATGCAGAACACTTATTTCCTTCCTACTCTACCAAGCAAACTCCTTGCCTCAATAAACAGATTTTAAAAATGTACAATGAAAACATATAATGTAAGAAACAGAAAAAAAAAAAAAACATTAAATTTTCAGTGTAACACAAGGAGACATTACATTATTTAAAAAAAGCAATGGCAAAAAGATGTTCAAAAGGGCCTCTACCAGTAAAATAAATAAACCCTGTGACATTAAAAATATAATAGCCAATTAAAAAAAATAAACATGAAACATTAAGTTAGAAAATAAAGTAAAAAGTTATAAAAAAAGAAAAAAGTAAAGGAAATGTAAAATATTAAGGAAAATATTCAAAACATTCGACATTTCTCTTCTAGCAGTTTCTGACAGAGAAAACAAACATTGGGGAAACATTTTTTAAACAAAATAATACAAAATCATGGATTATTTTATAACAAAGGAGATTCCAGATTGAAATTATATGTCAGGTGCCCAGGAGAGTAAATGAAACAAGACCTATCACGACTATAAACCATTCTGTAAATCAGACTACAACAGACAATAGCCAAGAGGGAGAAAAATCAATCAAAATTTGCAAATATGTAATAAAGAAAATAAGAATGGCATTAACCTTTTCTCCCCAGCAATACTGCAAAGTAGAAACTATTAGAATAATACCTTCAAAGAAATGACTTTGAACTTAGAATTCTATTTCTATCCAGACCACTTAGTGCCAGTCTAGTGTAAGAATGAGACGACATGAAAAAACTAAGCCAATCATTTCCTTACTCTTTTATCTCAAGGGAAACTACTGGAGAATGTCAGGTCAACACTCTGAACTAGTACTTTATTCTGAAGAATGCCATTCCCTGCTTCCTGAAAAGATTTGATTTGCTGCTTTCTCTTTCTCTATCCAGCTACTTAATTTCTCATTCTGTATTGATACTGACTGTAAAATGCATTGACTCCATAGACCGATTGGATTTACAGAATCCGTTTCCCCAGAACTGTTCAGTGAAGAAAATCCCCCCTCTAGAAAGGTGTCATGTAGACACACTCACACACACACACACACACAGTGGGCATACATCAAAAAAAAAAAAAAAATTCATTCTAGTAAACACTGAGATAATCACAGTGCCCTTACCTGGATTCCATGATCACCAGAAAGCCTTCAGATAAAAATGCAGTTTTGTGTGTGACCTTGCAAAAATACTGATATCATAGTCTGCTTTATAGTAATATATTTCTTTATAAGTTAATAAATTAAAATACCTGTTTATAAAAACATGCATGAATAAAAACAAACTCTCATGAACCACTGATAATTCTTTCCAACTATTATTTTATTTTCTCAGATTTTATTTTTAAATTCTTCAAGTGAATGGTTTAAATTTATTGGGTCTGCATTTTTATCATCTGCAATTCATGGATGTATCCGCCGGGGATATAGACACATAATCCCATTCATCTGAACAGGCTTTCTTTTATAGATCTAAATTAGCTTGTAGAGCCAAATAAACAAAATTTAAAAATAATAATAATTTACAAAGTAAATGCCTGCTCTACACATAGTATGAGCCAAGCACTGTTTAGCATTTCGTTTTTATTATCTAAATTTGATTCTACCAGCAGCAACCCTCCCTATGAATCTCACTTTCCAGGCCCCTCACTTTCATAGGTCCCATCCAAAGTCTTAGAAGGGACCCAAATACTGTGTGATGTAGTCACATGTTTTGTGACTTAAAATATCTTAAGTGCCATCTTCATTCTTTCCAGCGGCAAAAGAGTGACCAGAAATCCTAAAGATGCCAGTAAGGGAAAGTTGAGTTGGGGGTACATTTGGTTGGCAGTGCCTTTTTTATGTAGTTAGCTAACCGGGAGTAGAAATGCTTGTGGTAATACAAAAGAGAAATCAAGAGGAGTAAATAAATACATGCCAAATCTGCGTTTAAGACAGTGCTGGTGACAGCTGTACAGTGCTGAGTGGAGCATGGTGGTGGCAGTGGCGCCAGACTCTCTCGAGTTGATGAATGAATGACATGAAGGTATAAACTCTTAATCTAAGACATTTATTGGAAAAGAGAAGAAGGGAAAGTAGGGTGGTTACGATGTAGGCACAGCTCAAATATAAGCTAACAGGGACAATTACTATCCACTTGCCAAGTTCCAGCCCATCTGCTGTAATCACACACAGTTTGAATTAACTGGCTGTAGACGCACACAGTAAGAAAAGCAAGGCACATCTATCCACATAAACATGCATGTGCATAAACATCCACACACATGTTGTACTGTACATAAACATACATATGCACATGGAGATATATAAACATACACAAACAGACATAGATAATTTATACATGCATATATACACACAAATATACATGCATGTATAATTTGTATAATTCCCTTTTTTAAATTTTCTCTATATGGATGCAATCCAAAAAAATCTAACATTTTAATCTAACATAAAAATAATTCTAAAATTTATTTTTCCCAGCATACACACACACACACACACACACACACACACACACACACACACATATCGGTTTTTAAAAATTCTGATTCATTTAACAAATATGTCTTATATACTTTCTGTATCAAGCTATAGACTATAAGTTCTTTGAACAATTATTTTATCAATTATTCTTTGTTATACGTTATACACACAATAGAGTACTAAATCCAATTTGGATACTGTAAAGCCTTTGATCTAAAAAATGGGTAAAGACAAAGCCTAAGATAATAAATTCATGGTGAATCTTGAACATTAATTTTTCACAGCTACCTCTATCTTTGTAACTGTTTTTCTTCTACTGGGAAAGTTTTTTGGTTTTGTTTGTTTGTTTATTCCACGCCCACCCCCCCAAAAAAAAAGACTACAGATATATCAACTCAAGTTATATGTTTTCCCTCTGTGATTATGCCTGAGAACTTTCCTAAATGTAATTTTTTTTCATTTTAGTTTTAGTCTTGTGCCTTAATGCTAACTTCTAAAAGTTAAACAAATCAATACAAAGCTCTAACTTGAACAGTCTACCTTATAGTCATCAGGAGAGAAATAACTAAGCTAGGAGCTACCTCCTGGCCCTACGAAAAGCAAAATATTTCTTTCACTTTTATTTCTTTCTTTTCAGTGGTTTATAAACTTGTATAGAATCTGCTAAAAAATTCTTTTAAAAACTGAAGCAACTGGATTTCTATATTGACAGTTTGAGTTTGCCTCACTAGATGTCAAAACTAACTGTTCAGATTTCTCCTCACTCCTCTTTATTTTCCCACTCCAAGTGTATTGACCTTGAATTCACTTTCCAAGACACTCCTACTACAGATGCATAGTACATTTAAAAAAAAAAAAAA
>CM053516.1:4651982-4666994 GCA_028627145.1 Eidolon dupreanum | reverse complement strand
GCAAACTCTTACAACTCCCCATTTCACTTATTGGAAAAGCCAAGATGCTTACGATATCCTACCTAAGCGGTCCCTAGCAGCACCTTTGCCTTCATTCTGGCTGCTCTCCCCTCACTGACTCTGCTCCGACCCTCCTCCAAGCCTTGTCTCCATTGCTCCCTCCTCATTGAAGCCTATCCTGACTCCTTCTTCAAAACTGCCACAACTCTGTCCCCAGCTCTCCCAATCCCCTTTATTATCCTGTTTTACATTGTGTGTTTCACTATTATACTTATCATCTTCTAAGATACTTGATCCTTGATTCTCTGACGCCTCCTGGATTGTTAGCTCTGTGAGGGCAGGATCTTGGTTCACTGATGCTATAACAGTGTCTAGACAGACTTGGGTGTTCAAAAATCATTTGCTGAATGAATGAATGAACTAGAACTAATGTAGAATTATTTTCCTCTTTTCATGGCCACTTGAAATAAATTTTATTAAATTTTGTAAATGGTGATGACATATTTAACTAGTGTATCCCTCGGTGCAGAGAGGTGGAAAAAGAGATTGAGGAATTTGAATCCCTCCTTCCTACATTTGAATGTATAGAACATGATTATCTGGAACTACACACAATATCATCTGAGATAATTTTGAGAATGGTCCCGAGTGGGTAGTATCTTTAAAAAATAATTTAAGTGCTTGTTAGTAAAGAATTACTGGTTAATGCAAATAGCTTGGTGCCCTTTAAACAAAATGCTTTCTCTGCAATGATAGAACGGAATAAATCAGAGCCTATTAGATATAGGTGAAGCATTGCATGTTGAGAAAATGCATTAAAGCAGTACTCAGATCACATTGCCCTAAATTGCTGTCAAGAGATCCAGGACATTCAGAGTTGGATTCCAAGACCAGGTATAGTAAGACCCCATTTGGTTAAAGGGTCAAAGAGAAAGCAGTATATAGTTATCATGAGGTACTTTATCTGCTTGAAAATGGAAGTTTAAAAACAGGATGATTCACAGCAGTGTTTAGAAGGGTAGTTTTAAAAATTAATTGTCTGGAGGTACTTGTTATTAAGATAGTATAACTTTTGATTAAACTTTTAAGGAACATTAACAGAAAGGCTCAAAAGGGCTGGTCTATCTACATGACTGTGGAGGAGACTGACTAGCTATTTATCAAACTCTTTTGTCCTTCCTTCCTATAAAAGTTATTACACAACTAGACTACTATCCACTACCTCTGTTGCAGTGAGGTATGGCTGTGTGGCTGAGTTTTAGTTAACAGAATGAGGATGGTCATACTGTTTGCCAGTTCCAAACTTAGCCCATGACGACCTGATAGGTGAACCTCTACACCCTTTCCCCCTGACTCCCCACAGGGTGCTGAGAATCCAGCAGAGAACCCTGACGTCGGGGGCATGGTAGAGTGACAAGCTGGAAGAGACTAGGACACTGGAGTCAGTTCATGGACAATCCACTACACTGGGATGTTACAGAAACTAAAAACAATAAGCTTCTAGGAGGGTAGGTTTCTGAAATGCGAAGATTTTTTTCATAGCTATTAGCCTAATGAAGGGACAAGTGGTGCATTGGCCTACGCCCTATCTGCTAAAACTGATAAATATGTATAATATAGAGTAAAGCCAGGGAGCACAAAATAGATCTTTCCTTCCACTAGCTACTCGAACCTCCAAAACATAAAGAATTGATTGGAGGTAGACATATTCTATAACAGATTCATGAAGAACTAATCCATGGTGATTAAAAAAAAAAAAAAAAAAGCTAAGCTAAAATTTAATAATGCTACATACTTTTGAAAATTCTGGAAATAAGAGTTACATGATATCTGAATGGTGATTCCAGGACGTGGACGCTTGTCTTGTACAGGAGTCTGGGCCAGTGATTGGTCATCGTTGTCCACATGCCTACCGGATTTTAGAACTTAGAAATGATGGGATAAGAAGGGCAAAGGAAACTAAAAGGATGTTTATAAAATTCCTGATGAACAATGATCACAGACAAGATGGAGGAACTTACACAGATGCTCTTCGAAGAATAAAATGACCTTCTTTACCATATAATTATTTGCCACTCGCAGCAAAGTGTGGCAGTTGTGGCATTAGAAAGTTTTATATGAAACAAGGCTTAGCAGAGAATGCTTTCTCTTTCTTGCTTCAATCACTAGATAATGAAGGGACTTGGGACCACTTAGGAACAACAGGGATGTGGAACGCGGTCCTACAAGTATGTTAGAAAGTCTTAAGTGTTGGTCTAATAATTCATGAGTCTGGAAAAATCTGTAATCTTTCAAGTTAGAAAGCTCAAGTTTTTCCAAGTAGGGAAAACAAGCATTTCCTCTAGGCGAATGACAATTTGGTTCCTGAGTTTAACATAAACTACACTGATACAGTGAATGTTTGACTGTTTTCACTCCAGCACTTAAATACTTTTTTAAATTATCATCATCATGTCTCTGAGGGGAACCCCCAAGTCTTTGAAAAAGAGCAAAATGAATGGGCCATGTACTCTCTCTGCTGTAGAGGACTCGAGTTAATGTTTTATGATCGAACAGTGAAACAAAGACTGTGGTAATGGCTGGCATTCACAGGTTTGGCCACAGATCTCTCTTTTGTGGCAATGTTAGCTCTATCCTGGTCTCTAAAGCTTTCATTCAGCCTTGGCCTTTGTCCATCTCCCGGCCTAGCCTTCTATTCTACAAACCTCCAATATCTTTGGAATTGTTCTATTCTTATTCACTTTGCTTCAGACTGAAGCCAGTTATTTCTAAGCAAGACTCTGACTGACACAACTGGTTAAAATAACAGAGTATCAGATCATGTACCGTTTACGTGAAGGAAATGACAACCACTATTTTCCACTTCAAAAGGCATTAATTGAACATGGCATTTGGCCTTCCTGGGACAGAAAGAGTCCAAGAGCTGGTATGGGCACAGCTCTATTTGTATTGTTTTGTTTATTTTGGCCCAGAAAGACCAACAGTATCACATCCAAATGGGAAACATGTACCCACTCTGTTCGACAGAAAACCATGCCAAACCCGGAAGCCCACCTGGAAGACCTGCTGACGACGATGCCTGGAGCCAAGGTGAATGCGCCTCTTGTCCTCAGCTCCATGTAGAGGAGACACTGGGAGCACAATTTTGGTGGCAAAACATCTGATCAATTAGACTTAAGATTTCCCATTGAAGACACCATCTTGTAGCTCCTCTCTTGGGTCTATTAATGACAGAGTTCTACCTTGTTAAGAACTTGGTATTTGGGGGTCTCCTGAATAGAGTGCTTCAGACTGTACCCTTAAACTAAGAAAGAAAGCCTTCTGAGGGTTACCCTGATGGAGATGCTTTAAGTGTACTTAAACTGTAGTTAGAGATGTAAATCTATGTAAGTGAAGCATTATTTATCAGAAACTAGAAATAGAAAATTTTAGAATAGATGACACTCAAATATTTTACAAGCTTATAAACTGTTTTTTTTTTTTGTAATGTGAAATGGACTAACTAGTTTCGAAACCTCACAAGTATGTATGAATACACAAGAAATGGTCCCTCCCTCTCTTAAGTGAAGTCATATAGAATGATATGAAAATATATTAAAAGCAGAGAAAAAGTATTATATCTATTTGAGCCATTAAAATGGCTTATTTCTTCATTATCAATTTTTCACATGGACACATCAATTTTTTTAAATAAGAAAAAAGCTTATTTTCTCTAGAACTACCACATATAGTGTTATACAAAGTTACACCAAAACGATGAAAAGTTAGAGTCCAAGTTGAAGTCTATAAATCAAAATCCAAGTGCAGGTCAAAACTTAAAGTGCATGTCACTTGATTATTGTGCCAGATGATATAACCTGATTTAAAGGTTTTATTGAACTACTAAACTAAAAAAAATGTTGCACTAGAGAATCTCCACATAAACCTGTAATTAGTGCTCCCAGAAATACAAACACTTTAATAACTGAGGTCTAAAACAAACAAACAAAAAACTTTTTTAACCAACCCATAAAGTTATACTATATCCCTGGAACATGTATTTTTATGAAAGAATTTAATATCATAAAATGTGTCAAGTTTTATGCAAAAGTGCATGCTGTTACTATAATACTTTAAACCTTTTAAAGCATAATAGCATCATGTAAGGGTAACTATGCCAATAGTGTTTCAGTGGTGTGCTCACGTTAAAGACTCATTCAAGTCTAGTCAATAACTGCCTAGAGGTGTCTTTCACTTTGGAGGAGGGTGTTCATTGAAGTCCTGGACATCAAAGCACAGACAACAGTGAGAGAGGCACAACTGTCAATCTCTCTCAGCGTTTCCTTTCCTCCAAGCTAAGTCCCACTAGAATACGATGGCCTCCCTTTGTTCGCTCATTTGTTTCTTATTTTTCCCCCTCTGGATGAGAAGAATCTGTACCACAATGATTCTCAATAATCAAAGTGTTTATCTTTCTAAAGCATGTCAAGGTGTCTCTTCACTTGCTCAAATATGAACCTCGTGATTAAACCTGTTACTCCAAGCCAAGTTCATACATAGGCAAGCTTTGATTTCTCATACTTTACTAACATAAATTCTAGAAGGAGTAGAATCAAGAACCTATAAAATTTACCTCCTCAGATTCCTTCCCTGATTATCTCTTCTAAAGCAGCAGTCACTTGGGTGACCTCAACACCCTGAATGTCTTCTCTTTCTACTACTTTTCGCTACTTGAAATATTATATATGATGTCCAGTATTTTAATTTTACTGCTTGAATCCAAGCATGCAAAAGAATGCTTGATGTATAGCAGGTGTTCAATGACTGTTTTGCTGAATAATAAATGGATTTGATCCAAGATTCTGGATTCTAAGATATGGATGTTTATTTGATTATTAATACATACTCATGAAATAATCACAATCCCAACATTATTTCATCCTATTACACCATATGTTAGTTTATATTGTTGCTCGTTTATAATAACACAAGTGGATTTTGTTATTTGTGAACAATATTTATAAGAAAGGAAAATCAATGTTTTCCTGGTTGATACTGCTTTCACCAGTCTTTTACAGGAATGGACATTCATGTTTTAAATATTGAGTTTGACTGACAGAGATATATCAAAAATGAAATCAAATTCCTTTGTAAAACATTACAAAAGAGATGAAATTTCCTTTGCAAATCTGTTCATCGACATGTCTGCTTTTAGAAGACTTATGATGTTATATCAGAATATAACATTTTGTTAAAACATAGTCCTCTTGTTTTGTCATCTCCATTATAAAGTCATATTTAATAACAAGATTAGCCCTTGAAGTATGTCACTGAGTGATATTCACTCAGCGCTCACATCAGTGATACTAAATAATGCACTTGAAAACCTTAAATGCCTGAACCTCAAAGATGATTAATTCTATTTTATTCTCCCAGTACCATAGCTTCCTCTATACTACTGATGTTATTTCTCCTACCTTCTGATCAATTCTCTCTCATGTGAATTGAACACCAGGTTTATGTGAGGTTTCATTTTTCACTATTAAAAAGCTGTGTCTGTCTTTAACACAATGTGCAGTGGTTTCTACAGATACCTGTGTATTAGTTTTCTATTGTCTGTTTAAACAGTATTTTTTGTAATAAACTACGATTTCTAATACCAATATGTTTCCCATCTTATTTCTCTTTGAAGATATCAATAGCTGACCTTCACTGGATTTAGTTGAGATTAAATGAGATATATTAAGTTTTTAACCTTAATATGTAATTAATGTATGCAACAAATACTTCCCCAAGTGGACATCATCACCTGCATCTGTAATCAGAATATTTCCAAGAAAGCTTCATCACTATGAGAATGAAATTATATAAAAGTGTTTCTATATTAGTTTTGCAGAAAAAATAGTAGTGGTGACAATTAAGACTCATGGAGGGCTTTCTGTGTTGCAGAGTGCTCAGTACCTCACTTAAGTCCCATTTTGAAAATGACAGAATCAAGACGAAAAGTTAATCGAATGACTTGATATGAAACCTCTTGCGAACTTGGACTGTGTGACCCCGAAGCCTGAGATCTTAACCACAGCTCACCACTCCATGGCCTACACATGGGGAAATGAACCAGCCAGAAGCTGACACCTTAAGTATATTTACGGGGGAAAAAAAGGAGGGGGACAGGAGCTTCTGAAAATAGGAACTTTTCACTGATGATCACCAGTACAATAACAAGATATCCAATAGTTGCTGGATATAGTACTATTTCAAATAGCAAGCATAGTGTATTCCAGATAAATTTGAGAGTTAACAAAAAGAAAACAAGACCAATATAATGATATGCGCTACCATTATCTGTTCAATGAAAATTTCCCACAGACTCCTAAATGGTCTCTCCACACGTAGTTTTTTATCTATTTTGAACAAAGCAGTAAAAGTGATCTTTAAACATATAAAATCCTGAATACGTATTAAAAACCCATCAATGGCTTTCTAATGCAAGTACACTGAAATCAACATTCCTTAACCTAGAACACAAGGCCTCATCTGTGTGTTGCTGCACAGACTTACTCCTGCTGGGGGCTTCCTTCCCACGCTTTGGCACTCTGATCTTCATTCAACATATGATGGTGGGATGTATCTGAACCTGATACTCTTTGCTCCTGGTCCATTTTCCCTCCCCCCCCCTTTTTTTTTTTATTTTTTTGTTGGCTTCTATTCAACATGCAAATTTGACTTGAAATGTGGCGCTTAATCAAAGATTTCCTGAACTTCCTGATCTCACAGAGGTCCCACCAGATAGTCTTCCACAGTACCCTTTTTTCTTTCATAGAACTCCTCAGAATTTATAAGTTCAAGTTGGTCTATGTGATGCCCTGATTTATGTCTCCCTTTCAAAAATGTGAGTTCCTGCCGCACAGATCTGAGTGCGTGGACTTGAGCTCACAGGGTCTGCCACATGCATGCCCTGACGAGAATGCTTAGTGGGTGTTCAATAATATAGCTTAAATATTTAACATTTTAAGCACTCAAACCCGTCCATGTCAACTTTTGTTTATATTACATGTCTCTCTATACTGGGTCTGCCCGCATAGGTCAACAAAATGACTAAATCCATCAGCACCTCTCTCTCATGATTTATAAACTATACTGTAACATGTCACTAAAACTAGCTTTAAAGCAATTAGAAAGGAGTACATTTTAACCCCTGGCTAGAAAAACTACTGTCCCAGTATCATCAGTATCATATAGGAGTTTGTTAAAAAAAAAAAAAAAAAGTACTTAGACTCCACACAAGACCTATTGAATCAGTCCCTTGAGATAAGAACTAGAAATTTGTGTTTTAACAAAGCCCTGTGAATGGATCTTATGAACAGAAATGTTTGAGAAGCAATGCTCTAAACAAATTTATGTTTTTACACACCTATGCATTCCTGTGTATTTATTAAGCCACACCTGTAATGTCAAGCCTGGCCCAGAAGCTTCAGAATGTACCATAGAAGACCCCTTTTCAATAAATTAAAGTACAAGAGTGTTTTGTTGCCTGGCTTCTAACCACACGGAAATGAATGAGAAAACCCATAAACTGTCAGAGGAATATCATTATTTTGCCTAATTTCTTCACATCACCAGTTAGTAGCACCTTTATCATTTTGATATGAGCTCCATCACATGGTTTTGATATTTTTTTCCCCCTTCTTAGAGTAGCAGTTATCCAAATGATTAAATCATGAGTAGAAAAATTGATGCTTTTTCAGAGTTCTATTGCTGGAAGCTATTTAGAATCATGGTTCTTTTGTTGATTTTAGTTGTTCCTGTTAATTATTTGGCATTGTGCTTTGGAAATTTAAAAAAAAAAAAAGCACAATATGGACAGTTGATGCTCAAACCTAGAACTAATAATGCTTACTCGCATTACACTATGCTCCCAATTGGGATCTAGAAAATTTAAATGCTAATTCTTGCAATCATTGTGTTTGGGGATTTGGAAGTTTCCCAAATGGATGTTTCTCTTTGACGAGATGAATAGTTTCATCCTGACTGTCCATTTAAATTACATCGTAAAGAAAAGGTGTGTGAAGTGTTTTGTGTTATTTTATAAGAAGGTCAATTAGGTGTGGGCACAAGAGAGATAAAAGAAAGGCTCAGGGAAAAAAACAAAGCTCACAGGTCCTAGAGACAACAGGCATAGCGTGACCTGTAGAGCCACACGAGGAAGCGACCACGGTGGTTAGGAGACAGAGGACAGGATCTAGGGCAGAACAAACAGTCTAGGACTGGCTAGTTTGAGTGATTTGGGCAGGCATTGGGCTCTACAGGTGGTCCCTAGTTGCCTGGCACCAGGTCCTGGGAGGAGAAAGGCAGAGGACTATCCCCTCCTGGGTGTATGGTCCAGACAGGGGAGCTCTGCCTCAGGACCGGTCAGTTTGCATATCAGAGGCACAGTCCTGGCTGTGCATTTTGCTATCCTTAAGAATTGGCTAGCTCAGGGAGGGGTAGTCCTCAGCCAGAAAAGATGTCTAAAATGTTGAGACATCACAATATATAGAAAATTAGAAATATTCATAATACAGTATGTGTCTGTGTATCCTGACACCTATGTTTCTGCATGATCCTTAATTACAAAAATAATGTAAAATGATTTTTTCATATGCCAAAAAAGAAATGGCCACAAACCACAGAATTGATTTTTCGATATTAAAATGGTATAAAAGTATATATAATAAAATGAATTCAAAAATGTTCTTCAAAGAAAGAGAAATAAATCTAAATATGCTAAATACGAGTTATATAAAATAAAACATGCAATTCTTGTTACCAATCTGCTCAAAAATAATTTAAAAAGTTCAATATTCACTATAAATTATGATATAATTGTGTGTTAGAGAAAGGATTTTGAACTTCTTCAGTCCACAGACTTCTTCACAGGTTTATAGACCTCATTAACCACTTAACTAAAATATTTGTACTTCAACTATTCCTTATCCTCTACACCTCTCTGTCCTATTTTACACCTTGAGCCTCTATGCATGGAAAATATTATCATAATTAGCAAACAGTGTTTCATTAATGACACACCAAAGAAGTCAATTTGTAAGCAAAATGTTAATTGATGAAAGAAATAGAAATCATCAATTTGAAAGTAACACAGAGTTATTCTCCATTAGCACGATATCCTGTGTCTATTTAAATGTAATTTTATTATCTGTTGTAAAACTAAATTATGAAACAAGCTAAAGTCTATAATTCTATCATAAGTGTATGTGTGTGTGTGCGTGTGTGTGTGTATATAATATTCCCATTTTACTACAAAATAAAAGTTTATGTGATGTTCTTTCATTTTCCATGATGTCTTCAACACATTTAGCATTGCTTACCATTGTATTTTAGAAAAAACTACTTTAAAATCAAATAAGTAGACTTCATTTCATCTCTGTTGCCTATAAAAGAATTTGAGTCATGTACAGCTCATGTCTGCATGGATAATTGGAAATTCATAAATTAATTAAAAATTAATTAAAAATTAATTAAATTAATTTTTAAAAGATGATTTAAATATCCTGAAAAATAACCATGGAGAAATAAAGTAAAAATATGTATGTACATATAAAACATAAATGATATAATACTTGTTTAGTACTAATTGCCGAGAAAAAGTAATGACAATACTACCAAGAAATATCCCCCATGTTTAGAGAAGATACAAAAAAGGAGTAAACAGTAAAATATCAGTTAAAATTAATGCCAATCGAGCCTTTAATGTCAAGTTCTGCATATTTAGTGTCTAATTTATTTTCTGATTCTTTTTGCTTTGAAAGTGCATTTTCTAATTCTATTTTAATCTTTCAATTCTGCTTTATTGTTCATATTTAACTGTTTGCTTTTCCATATGAGCAAGAGATGGGGAGAAAGAACTCTGGACGCTCACATTTCCTGCCGTCACTCCTCACGTCCCATTATCATCCAGTAATTATGAATTTCCTATCAGATGTTCATATTTTTTACTCTGTGCCTTCTTACAACCCCTTAAGTAAAAACGTGAAGCATTTGTAAGGCTTAATGTACCAAAAATAAATAAGATGAAAGAAGCAACTATTGGCCTACTGTGAAGAAATTTTATATCTTGTAAATCCATTTGTAAATTCCTTCGACGGCAACCATCATTAGACATTATGTTAAAATTTTAAGTGATTAAAGTGCCAGATAGATTGGTCAAAAAAAAAAAAAAAAAAACTTAACATCAGTGACTTAAGATACTCTCCAATGCCATGCTAGAATTCTCAGAAGAATATTTCATTATTGAGGGCTTTTTATTCAGATAAATGCTTTAAGAATAACATTTTTAAATTTATTCCTTATAAAAGTAATAAAAATGGTTCTCAAATGCTCTCTATTTTTTAGCAAGAAGTCTACATATGCAAATTAATTTACAAATCACACTGTACTTATGCAACATACAAAAGCATGAAAATTTAAATGCTACACACACTTACCTTTTAGAAGTGTGCTTTATAAAATAAATGAAAAGGTCCTTATCATTCTTAGTTATAGGGGAATCAAAATAGCAAAAGAGGAATCAAAATATAGGTTGTAATTATAATATAGTAACATGATAGGTTTTAATTTTGGTTGTGAGAATGCATAGTTTATTTAATTTGGTAAATAAGAAATTTTCTTATATATTTTATCATTGGAAAAATTTTTTTTTTAAATTTAGCATAGCTCATTTTTTTCCAGAAACCTGATTAATACTATTGTCAATTTGGAAAAAGAAGAAAATGTTAAAAGAAATGAATAAAATTTGCCTGAGAAATTGAAAATGCTCAGAATAAAGTGGGACCTTAAACATGCAAAATGACAAAATAAATAAATTTCTGTTACAGTATTGTAAAGCATAAATTCATGATTTGCTCTTTTGTAAGAATATTCATCAGTCAACTTTTATATAAGTTGATTGTATCATCATTGCACTCAGAATAGTTTTAAAGTATTGAAAACTAAATGCCAAAACAATTTGGCATGCAGTATATAAATTGATACCAAGTAAATTATAGTAGGGTAACGCAAAAACCTTAACACAGATGTACAATTCCCATATATATTGAAAAATAAGTCGTGGATTGGTTTGCCATACTGCAAAAATCTGCACTATTATCTAAATTTAAAAATCGGGACAAGTAAATTGCTATATTAACCTTTTGAAATTGCAATTTAATTAGTCTCTACACACCAGTTCACATTTACACAAGTTTTTCTTCTGAATTAATAAGTTGTTTCATTTAATTGCTCTAATGGTGTTCAAAAGTTCTGATTTTACAAGCACACCAATATCAGATTATTTCAGGAAAATAGATATCTTTATAATTCTTCTTTATTAAAAGGTCTATCTATCATTTGCCAAAAATCTTTAACAGTGCAAAAGATAAATGCATTATGGTATTTTATAATTTTCCCGAGGCATAAAATATAAAATACAGTCATGAGTTATCTATGTATAAGAATTATGTTCACCAGTCTTTAATGCTATTTTAATTAAATATTTTAATAAAATTATCTGCGAAAGCATCCCTTTAATATTATAGTCATTTATCTCATGCCCAAAGCAGCTTTTGTTTAAACTGTTTGAATTTTGTCACTTTTTCATAGTAATTACTTTAAAAAGGTAGGAGCATATCAAGTTATTGCAACTCGAACGTACTGCCAGTCAGGAGCGGTCATCAAAAATATGTCCTGAATCGCATACCCTCCGCCAGTGGCATCCATGTAGATTGTAGTGGATGATGCATTTGACATAGCTCGACTCATCCAACCGCAGATGCTACTCCAGTTACTATTAACTGAGGCATCTTAGGTAAATCATTATCTTCCTTGATAACCAAGGGCTTCATTATAAAACAGGGATTATGATACCCCCTCTTAAAGAATCACTGTAAATTTGATCTTGATTCACTAAGTTTCTTTGATCCTTTGAGATCCCATCTGTGGAACGCCCAAAGCTTTGCTATTTTCATGAATTTTGGGGCACCTTTACTGCTTCTGCCTCAAAGTTACTGGAATCTCATTGCCTACAAATCATTCTCTTTCATTCTTCCCACTAGACTTTTAACACAATCCCCTTTTCTCATTTCTCATAAATATCATTTCTCAAATATATTTAATAAGTTTAAAAATAAACTTAGTATGGTATTCTGCAATTTAATCTCAGACACCATGTAAAACAGGTGTGTGAGACTTCACAATGATGAGACGCTAAAATCCTTATTATTGAAAGTCCTTGAGCAATCAAATATCTCAATAATTCTGAAGACATCCGTTTGACTCTATTGTTAAAAAAAAACACAAAGAAGTTGTATATATAATAGATTTAAGCAGATGGAACACAAATAAAAAGTTAATGGCATCAGGTATTTGTTAGTCAAACTAAATTAAAGCATGTGAAGAATTGTGCTTGTCTGGTACTTTTTGTTGTTGTAGTTGTTGTGCCCATTTGTTTGTTTTCTTTTTAGCCCCATGTGAAGAATGGGGTCTCCACAGCTCAGTGGGGATCTATTAAAAAATAAATTTTAATTTTGCATGTCTGGATTTTGACTGTACATTTGAATTTTATCACATTCACACTAGTATGTGTAAGTATGTGCACCTACATGTCTGTATGAAACAAGTTTATTCAAAAGTTTCAACTTTCTGAGGCATAAATATAGAAGAGTTTTATTTCCTCCTGTACTTCCTTTCCACCAGTTTGTCATGTTTTCGTCTCCCGTACTATAGTATTGCTTGTGGCAGATTTCACTAATTTTTAGTGGTTTTGGTAATTAAACTTTATCCAATCCAATTTTAAAACTTCCGATCTCATATCTGATTCTGTACATGCAGAATCTTTCTGCAATCATCAAGGCCCTAGTTGTTCCAGTGCTTTGGGGTAGAAAGGAGAAAATGACAAAACCTAATGAGGTAAAGTCACTATCCTCTCTTCCTGACATGTTTATTTGATGCCTTTATGACAAAATACTAACGGATCTCTCATGCCTTTGGGAAAAAACTCTGGCAGTTTCTTATAAAGTGAAACACATACCTATCGTTGTTTGACACAGACATTTTTCTCATCAGTATTTGCACAAAATAAATGAAAACGCACACAAACATGCCCCCCAAACAAACGAATAAACAGACAAAAGCATTAGACAAGAATCCTCAAAGAAGCATTACACACAATGGTCAAACACTGGAAACAACCAAAACATTGATAACAACCAATCACGTGACAAGTGATTGGTTAAGCTGCTTGTCTCTTTATACAGCGATGTCATGTGACCCCCTCTCTGTGCACCTGTGGACATCTCTGAAGGCTCTCATGAGCCCCCTTCAGCAGGTTTTCCTGATGTGAGCAAGCCTTTCACAATGAACTCAACACCCCCAATGGTGGAGGAATCAATTTCCTGACCATTCTCATCAGCTGCAGGCTGGTCTATGAGGAGAAGGATGGCTGAGTTGATGTCTAGTAGAGTTTGTCTCAGCTCCAAGAAAGCCCTTGGGCAGGGTCTCTCGTCTCCTGAGTTCCCCATTCTCAGTTCTGAACCTGGCATAATTTGGAGACACTAACATGCTATTTACACACACACACACACACACACACGAGAAAATCATACAGTAGTTCTCAACCAGAGATGATTTTGCTCTTCACAGACATTCGGTAACGTCTGGAGACGTTTTTGATTTTACAAGTCAAGTGGAGGGTGCTACAGGCATCAAATAAATAAAGAGATGCTGCTAAACATCCTACAAGGCACAGTGAACCCTCCCCCTCTAAACAAAGAATTATCCCATCCAAAATGTCAAAAGTGCCAAGGTTGAAAAGCTCTGAGTTATCGGATCTCTCTAACTTCAGACTTTTATAGAGAAGCCATAAATTCTGGAGATGTTTAGAAAACCATACTCAGAAATATGGCGCCTTGTAAGAATGAGCTTCTGTGAAGTAAACATGCCATGAAATCAAGCCGCCATTATTTACAGGGATAGTAAGCACTATCTTCTCAACCTTCACACATCAAGTCATTTCAATAAGCCTGTACCGTTTTTGTGAGAAGTAATTACAACTGGAAATGATAGCAAAACCATATTCTCAAAGGACGGTGTTGTACAGTAACCTAATGATGCAGATAGAATATCATTTAGTATATTTTTAAAGAATTATGGAGAACACTGCCAATGACATTATGTTATGTCCTTTAACATACAGTGTAATATTTTAAATATGACAGCAATACAGAACCTTGAAATGATTCAAAGATGACTCTGTTTATTTTCAAAATAAATTTAAACCTAGGGAATCAGTACACTTATTTTTGCCATAATTTACATAAATTCATTTGAAAAAGATAATGTTGGCTATATCTTTTGACCATCAATAAATGATACATTTTGGAAAAGAATATACACTCCTAATCCATCCACCTCTGTCCGTACCTATTGAGCTAAATCTTATCCTGTGAATTTTGCCTTGTTGAAAAGAATATACATGAAGAAATTTTATGCTAACAGATTTAGAAACTGTCACTTTAAATACACATCTATTATTTGATAAATATTTGTTGAGCCTACAATTAAACAAGCACTATGCTAAGGGTTGAAGGCATAGCAATAAAGAGAAACATAAATATCTTTGTCCATGCAGATATTACATTCCACTGCCTACATTAAATGTTTTACATACAGTCTTGCTGAATGCTGAGGTAAAATGAGCAACTGTCATTAATTCTATTCATATCAAAATTGCATTTTCTATATTGACTACTAATTTTAAAAGATCACTAAGAAAATTTGAAATACACATATTTTCATATTCTAAAAATAATTATTTTATTTTTAGTTTATTATCTAAGTTAAAATAAATTTCGGGCAGTCCATATATGTATTTATATGACACCTCATATATAAGTATAGCATATATAAATATAAATGCATTTATTTATATATTTATAAAACAAAAGGGTGATACTTTAGTAACAATTTCATTAATAACCTTCTGTACTTAAATATATATAT